>BEHA01000361.1:55405-72390 GCA_002897215.1 Eschscholzia californica subsp. californica | reverse complement strand
ACTTGCTAAAGTGATTGGTCGAGATTTGATTTGTAATCTTACTCTATCTCTGAGATCGAAATCTGCTTCCATTGAAGCCATTTTGACGAAGCTTGACTATGCTTTTTCTAGAGAGAGAGAGAGAGAGAGAAGACTTGGTTCCTCTACAAATGCTAAATTTGAAATCATTCCGGGGGGTTATTTAAGTAGCGGCTACGCTATCATGCGCGCGTAGTAAAGAGAGGAGTCATCCGAAATCCTGAGTCAAAATTCCCTGTTATCTTTGGGGGTGCTTGAAAAGGCACCCGATTAAAAGGCTGTTAGCATCTGAAAATTTTATTGATTCGGATCAATGATCATTGACCCGAGTTCTCCGTAAGTACCGGTTTTTGACGTGAGTTAAGTTCACTTTCGTCATTTTTCTCTCTCTAAAACCAGATACAGTGTTTAATAGCTAAAAAATCTCTCGTTTCTCTCTCTAAAACCATCAATCAAATTAACCCACAAGGTTTATAGAGAACAGAAAAAGATAATGAAAAGAAAGATGCTTAAATATCAAACCAGAAGTACATAATATCATAGATCCATCATATAATTAAAAATTGAAGTGGGTTTTGTCTAAAATTGAAGTGGGTTTTGATTATTATTAATAATAAATGATGGGATATTTCACTAATTAGTTCTAAGAATTAGTCATAACTTTCAATTCAAATCAATTGAAAGATGATGCAAGGGTTTTCCTTTAGGTGAATTAGGGTTTTCAGGGAGTTCTTCCTTCGACCTTGTATTGGAAAGAAATTGAAATCTTGGGTTCTGAATTGATGAGGAAGAAGAAGATGAAATGAGAGAAAATGAATGTTTGGGTGATTGGGAGACAGTTGCAGATGCCTTAACCATGGAACATGTTCAGGTAAAAAACTAACTTTGAACCTCTGCTTGAAACAGAACTTTCCTATTGATTCATATGATTCTCCTCAAAAATGGCTTCTTAGATTAGATCTTTTAGCCCTAGAGTTCGAATCGTTATTTTCATGGAACTATTACCTGTTCTTGTTTTAGAATAATTTCTAGGCCTTCATCTTGTTCGATTTTCTATGAACATATTGTCATATTGATCGAACGAATTCGACTTTCTCTGAATGTTCATGTGGGTAGAACAAAGCTCTTCTGCCATTAGAGGATGGCGATACCGGCTTTCACCATTAGGTTTAGTGTCAACTTTACTGTTAGAGGATTGATTTTTCTGCTTACCGAACTTAGAGAGAGGGGGAGAAAAAGTAGAGAGAGAAACGGATGGAGCTGATCCGTTTGGTCTCGGATCAGCTACTCCGTTTTGTCCTCTTTAGATCCGGATCAGCTGATCCGTTTGGTCCTCTTTGGTCCCGAATCAGTTGATCCGTTTGGTACTCTTAGGACTCGGACTGGTCTAGTCCGTCAGATAGATTTCGTCTAGTTTTGTGATAAACGGATTGAGGCATTAGGGTTAACTCATTTGGACCGGTGCTCACAAATTTGGACGGTGCTAATAGAGAAAGGAGCAGTTGGGCATGGTGCTAATAGAGAAAGGAGCAGTTGGGCATGGTGCTAATAGAAACGGGAATTTAGCTAAAACTCCCTAAGAAATTATGACTTTGGTTAAAAAAGATTCATCAAAGTTTTTTAGGCTTCACCTCCCTAGTGGCAATTATGTAATTTTCTATTTCAGTGAAAAGACCAACCTAACCCTAGTCTAAGAAAATACCTTGCAAACACCTTGCATTGCTTTGCAAAGCCTTGGAAACACCTTGGAAAGCCTCTCAAACACCTTGCAAAGCCTCGCAAACACCTTGGATAACCTTGCAAACACCTTGCACTGCATTGCAGAGCCTTACAAACACTTTGCAGAGCCTTGCGAACACCTAGCATGACTTTTGCAAACACCTTGCATAATCTTGCAGAGCCTTGCAAAGCTTGCAAACACCTTGCAAAGCCTTGCAAACACCTTACATGGTTTTTACAAACACCTTACATGGTTTTTACAAACACCTTGGATAACCTTGCAAACACCTTGCACTGCCTTGCAAACACCTTGCAGAGCCTTGCAAACACTTTGCAGAGCCTTGCGAACACCTTGCATGACTTTTGCAAACACCTTGTATAACCTTGCAAACACCTTGCAGAGCCATGCAATGTGCTTGCATTGCCTTGCAAGTAACTTGTTGAACCTTGCAAATGATTGCAAATTAGTTTTTGAATTGATTTAACATAAAATTTGTTACAAATTGTTATATCCCAAAAATTGTTTTTGAATTGATTTTACCAAAAAACTAGCTAAATATCCCAAAAATTCATAGTTGTCATTTTATCAACTCTAGCACCATCCTTTTACATTTCTTCGAAAAACTTCCATGAAATTCTTAATTTGAACATAAGCACCTATCATCATTGTTCAAGCGGAAGTCTTCCTCAAAGGAATTTCATCAAACAACTTTAGAGCTATTTCAACCAACCCAAATTTTGTATAACCAACTAACATGGCATTCCAAACAACATGTTTTTCAAGCATTTTATCAAACACATACCTTGCATCAACTATACTTCCAAAACTTCCATATAAATTCAACAAATAAGTTTGAACATAAACATCAAAAATAACAAAACATCAAAACTAACATAGCAAAAAATTTACTTCAACCCTAAAGATTCGAAATTTGGAAATTGCAACTTTCTCTCTCTAGAATTTTTCACCAAAACTAACTCAAACCCTCCAAATCATCTTCTAACAACAAGTAAGAGATTCAATCACAAAAACCTAAAATAGATTGATGAGCAAAACATAAGGAGATCGGCCCTATAGAATCAGCTTGGAGAAATCCACCAATTTCCCACATTCGTTTTTTTCATGAGTAGAAAAACAAAACTTCCTAATGTATGAAAAAATTGATTTTTTTTAGTATTTTTCATCACACAAAGGGTATTTTTTACCTTGAAAATGAGAGTGCCTACAAAATTGTCCTTCAAGAACATTTTGAAAAGTTATATGGGGCCTGGCTCTTTAAAAAGATGAGATGTCTTTTTAACAAAAAAAACAAAAAATTGGGCCTTCGGCCCAATTTCCTGTAATAGAAATGGATGCCATATTTTCAATTTTCATCCTTCCATACTAACATGATGAACTTCAAAAGTGCACTTATCACCATAGAGTTGTAGAAAAACTTAAATTAGAGATTCCGAACGACAAAAAATATACCATCCATATAACAAAACATGAGCTTAGAAATCCAAAATCTGAAATCTAACATCAGTTATTTCATTCAATACCCAAAAAGACAGAAATCCAAAATGCAATAATCATTTCATCAACGGGAAGTAAGAGGTAGTGAGAACTAAACTTTAAAGGATTGCTAAAGCTTTTAGGTTACTTTTCTCTTCATCACGAAAGCAATTGAATCGAAAAGTAACTTGGTTCTTACGAGTAGTTTAATTTTTCAGACGTCACAACAATGGCCTGCACCCTTTCTTCATCATTGTAAGTTTCAACTTTTACTCTCAAATTAAAGATATAATGATTGTACATAACACCACTAATGGTTCCCATAAATTTTTCATCATTTTCTTCTTTCAAAGAATACAAATCCTCGGTTGAAATGCCCATTATCTCTTCTCCAGCCTCTTGAAACGCCGTGGCGTATGTTGTACCTATGGAGTCTTGAAATTGTAATTGTAGAATATACCTAAAAATATACTCAGCAAATGATTTAGCACATTTGTGGCAATGCCACTAACAATCTTTAACCATTATAACATTTTTATTGCACTGACAGCCTCCAATCATTAGTGGGCAAGCAGGATATGCAAAGTTTTCAGTTTTCACATTTGAAATAATAACGCTAATAGTGATGAAGTCAGGTTTATCAGAGGTCCCCAATTGATCGTCTTTGATTTGGGAAATAAGAGTACGCTCTTTGCTAAACATACTTGACGAACCTAAAGAAATCGGTTTGGTAAGGACAGTGATTCTCGTTGTGTTGAACTATGTTTTTAACTCTCGCACCTCAGGAATGTCTGCTTCAACAAATAATTGACTTGAAGAAAGTGTTCCTACTAATCTTCCATTAAAATCACTTACTCTTGCGGCTTTGACACACAAAACTGAATTTACTCCAGAATAGAGCATATCATGAATCTTATCCCCTTCTTCATTGCAAATATTTCCCCATAACGTCAGTTTTACACTAAAGCCTGACATGTCTCTCGGTTGAAGGGTTCTTTTTTTGTGTTTGAGTACCATCTTTTTTTGTGATAGTTGTAGTCACATTTAATTTTGAAACTACCCTTATTATATCAACAAAATAATTAGGTTGCATGGTTTCACTCTGGCTTATGGGTTGAAACTTAAATTTGTAAGTAGGTATACAGTCATTATCCTCTAAACACAATTGAACTGTAGAGTACCTCTCCAGATACATTTTGTAGTCTTTGTCTAGGTGGTTAAAGCTCTTTGAGGCTGGTTTCGTGATTCCATTAGATATCATATACACTTTCCCGATCTCAACGCCATCATAAAATTTGTCGACTGGCTAGCTCGTTAAAACACGTCACATGCATTTCTCCACCCTCAGATTCAAGAACATCGAATGAAAATAATTTAACCACCCCCTTCGCATTTGTGTAGGTTATAATTGTATTTTTTAGCCACCCTAGTTTTAATTGTCCATCTTTTTAGGTACGAACTCAGAGCCTTAATAGGTATCTCTTTGACAACAACATTTCTCTTATAAATTATTAACTCATTGCTTTGGGTTGAACAACTTGACCTCTTCATTTTGCTACATAATATTTTATACAAGTAATTATTAAAAAGAAACCAGGAAACATAAAGGTACGTCTAAAATCAACACTAATTTATCAAATATGGAAATGAACATCCCACCGTGATAAATTACATACTAAAATCAACACTAAGTTATCAATAACTATCCACCATGACAAATTACCAACTAAAAATAAAATAGGTTATAAGAGTGTTGATTTTATACATCTAGAAGAAGCATCGAACTCGATTTGGGTTTATCTCTTTTTTGTTAAGTTCTTATACTGGCAAGAAAAACTACATGATGTTTGTCTAGGAGATGGAGGACGATTCACATAATAAAGTAGAGATGAACCTAGTATCGCTTTTATCTAATAACAAATAAAAAATGATTCAGCATCTCAAAAGTAATTAATAAATGAGATTCAGATATATTTCTAACCTATAAGAAGAATACAATCCAATATATGACTGACGTGAGTTCCCTTTAGCGCACCAAATAAGAACAAATGTTAAATCTGAAAAAGAAAAGAAATATACAATGAGAGAGAGGCCATTAGATCCATACTAAAACTCCCCATTCATATAAATTCAGATTTGCAATCAATTTATTGATTTCTTTCAAAGTAATTTATAATCAGTTTCATCTTAAACATACTTAATTTATTGATTTACACTGAACTAAGCTCTTTTGGATTCAACTCTTTTTTGTTAAGCTCTTATATTGAACAACAAGTGTATGTGTGATATGGAAGATGATTCATGTCAGTCAAATACAATAACTAAAAATAGTTAAAAAAAAAAGCTTGAAACAATAATAGTTAAACTAATATCAACTTCGAACTGTAGCAAAAGGAAAAAATATAGACTTTGGTTCTGTTAATTAGTCTATTTTATTACAAGAATAGATCTAACAGATGTTAACAAATATTTTTGGAACTTATTAATGTCTGAAATAGATGATAAGGTAAGAAAGATATGAAGATGGAGTAATAGAACTTTCAGAAATGTATATCATATGAATTTGTGAATTCCGATCTACTTATTATGGCTTAATTTATAAATTGTAATATACTGATTTAGGCTTTTTTAAAGAAACTAGAGAACGTACAAAATATATACTCAGATGGATTTGAAAATAGAATCGTCCCAAGATGTTGTGAAAGAATTTTAAATTTGAAACCCTAGAAAGACTTTGGTGGTTTTACAAAAGAGTTTGGGTAACGAAAATTGTGTGATTAATGTCAATCAGAACGTTGAAGAGTATAACGAAATCCTTCTTCATTGATGATAGTTATTGAGTATTATCATCAACCTCTTAGAGGGGGATAGAGTGGCGAGGAAGACCGAGCTTTTACGGTAGAGAGATTATTAGGGGTTGGGTTCTATATGATTTTGGATTGACAAGATGTTACACTAAGGGCACATCAAATTATAGGGGGTTAATAAGATTACTTTGTTTGGGAAAACTTGCTACCACATTTAACAGCAAAAGAAAAAGAGTCCCTGAAAAAAAAGTATAAGAAGGGTGGTTGAACTTAGTGTAACCTAGTTTCGGAAGGCTAGTTTCGGAAGGAATGAAAGTTCGCCCTTGGAAAAATAATAGTTCCTATCTTTGTTTCAGCGTTTTCTTAGCACTTAAAATGGAATAACTCGTAATTGATGTAACCTGGATGTTCTTTTTATGCAATTTTCTTTTCCATATCTATACTCGTAGCAGGCACTGAGATACTCGATTCACACTCCAGTCATTTTAGTAGTTATGAAATGATATTTTACTCATATATCATCTACGAACTTGCACACGACATGTTAGTACCATTAAAGTTCATTTACAAGATAGTTTTGTGGTGCAGCATACTGGAAGAATGTTCAGAGAAGGTGGATGGATTGTTATAATCGAGAACTTGATAAACAAGGGTGGAAGAGGAATGTCTCTCTATTGCTACTAAGGTGGGAAGTAAATTGGAGGTTTTAACTCCTTAAGGAGCTGAAAGATGTTGTTGCTAAGATGATATATCATATTGACGGATATGGAGAACATAGGATCTATGGTTGATGCTTTTCAAGAGTTTGAAATCTTATTAACGTAAACTGTGAACATAAGATTTGTAGTTGTCGCTTTTCAAGAATTCGAAATCATATGTCTACTCCATGCTTGCAGAGAATTATGAATTGGCCAAGCATGAACATGTCTCAATCATGGTGGCCAAGCATAAGAAATAATATGATAACGAACATCTTTGTTTCTTTTGGAGACTGAAATTATATAACAGATTGCAAAACACATTTCAATAAGAAATCTGAACCAAAAGGGGTCTCGTTTTGACTTTAAAATGAAGGGGAATCACACTATGAAAGCAAATGTCTTATATTTTACATAGAACTTTCCTAACAGACAAATCATTACATATTCAAAGCAAGTGTCTTTTGCCTTGCCCTAGGTCTACGGTTCTTGCTGCAAGAGTCTTGATGTACTTTATCACCTTCACCGTCGGTTTCTGCTAATTTCAATTCTCCAATCTTCAGTCTGCATTCTTCTGCCCTCGAGTATCACTGAATCAAACATCTCAACATCTTGAAGATCTTCTAGATGTTCCTCAACATAAATTATTTCTAGTACATTCTCACATCCTTCCATAAAAAGAACATATAAATTTGTGAGGGGATAATATACTTCAGTTGCATAGCTCACACAAATACTCCTTCCATTGAGTTCCTGCAACAGTCGGTTAATGATTATCCTGATACAATTTGTCAAGGACCATAGAGTAATATCTATATTTCATATCCAGACCTGGCCATCCATTGCAGCTACAGCTGAGCTCGCGCGTTCGTCAGTTTCATAGTTCACAATTCTAAAGCCCCTTGACTTTCCCGTGTCTCTGTTGGTGATGACCTATTCTGCATATAATATACTTCATTACTTCAGTCGTAAATCAACACTAAAAGAGTCAATTAAAATTAACCCAATCTATTTTTTTCAAACGAAATCAATCTAATCTGTCAAAAAGTACCGACAATATTTATAACTAACCTTCTTTAATTGTGTATCTTATATGCTTTTTGACAGATTTGAATTGTCACCGCCCTAATGAAGACCTTATCGACCTTGCATCAAAATGTTTTGCATTAAAACGATATATTATCGAAAAACATGAGAAAGTAGTCAAAACTAAAACATGTTACGACCGTTCTGATTGCTAAGAATGAAGAATTTGAAATCCAAAACTATCACACTACTTGTTGAAAGTGAAAAAATAGCTCCTGTTCATCCTACAGAAACTGCAGTTTAAGTCTCTCACTCACTTGACGTACAAATCAGTAGTGTGTGGCTTGCCTGCACCATAATTGGTTATTCTCATGTCTCATCTGGAGAAGAGACTTAATTTCTTATCCCAATGTCGTTGAAGCGAAGAAACCAATATTATCTGCCACAAGAAAAGTACTATTGATTTCCACGGAATTTTACACAACTATGGGAACGCGAGTTTTCTCTTATTTGCTCGTAACCTCTCCATGAACTCAGGGCTCGCCTTGAGTTTGTCCTTGACATAAGACACACGAGTTTCCTCCACATATTTATCTTCTTTCATGGCTTCCTCGATTAAGGAGTATGAGTGTTACTGTGAGTTTACCCGACAAATTAAAATCGAGGAAACTATTACTGTGTTTCTTTTTCTCTATACATTTTGAAAGTAGACATAACTTAAATGGGCGAGTTCAGAAAGTGGAATCCATAATTTTGTCTTGCAGGCGTGACATTCTGACTCTAATTTTATCCCAAATGGGCGATGTATCTACTAACGATTATAACTAACATATGTTACTAAAGAATTGATAGTTTTTTCATCTTATACTGCAATAAGTCCATAACTCGTAATTTTTGAGCTTTCAAGGTATTTTGTAGAATAAAAACCTAAATAGATATAACTGATTCATCTAGACATCTGAGGTATAAGAAGAGAACGTCCCAGTCAGCTACGAGTAAAGCTCTAAAAAGTTAATTTACTAACCTTCTTGAACCTCGCCAACTGCAGAAAATGCCTCTTTAAGCGGTTGATCATAGGTACCCAATGATAGGCCTGAAAGAGAAAAATGCTTCTTTAAGCAACTTATCATTGACAAATTACCATCCAGTTTAATAGTTTTCTTATCAATTCATGGCAACCAATAGAATCGAGTAAGTTCGTACCTCCAATGGAGATCTCTGAACATTTGTCGACATACATCGAATAACATTGAGCATAAAAGCTGAAGGAGCATTAAATGCTTCTTTCCCCTTAGTTGTTCATCGGGTTGCATGGAATCCAAAATTCGAGCTTCATTCTTTTATCAAGAAGTCCTGACAGTGGTTCTACAATCATCTTGTAATGCATATAAACATTTATCGACATTACCATTCATACCTGAATGAAAATACCCCCACTGTTAAGTGGAGGCAGATTCGATTTCCATCTAATCGAAATAAGCAAAGTTCTTGCTCAGACCACACCACAACACAATAGAATTCCTAAAAATGATTATTCTAATCATAGATGAAGATGCAAGAAGCGAAAGATCTATATGTCGTCATGGAAACATACCTATAAGCAAAGATCATATGCAAATAGTTTATGTCTGTAAAGTGGAAATGAAATTGGGACAAACTTAACCTCAAAACATACTATGCACACTAAAAAAGAAGCATTTAACTGACATGACACTTGATTGAAAGTCAACCCCATATGAAATAACCCTAATATAAACAAATAACAATTTCTCTTTCGACTAATCAATCACGATAAAAGATTGATCTAAATTACACAAACCGTAAATCATAAACCCTATACCTTAAATCCAACCTTGAGCGAGGAATAACTTGTGTAGCAACACATAAACCCAACAGTACACACTACCAACTTTTACAACAAAATTAAAACTCAGCTTCCGAACACAATGAATACTATCTAAAACTACCCCAAGAAAAAACAACGAATACTATCTTAAACCCAGACATAAAGATTGTTCTTCTAAAACTATCCAAGAAGAAACAACTCTATGACAATATGTTAATCATATATGCCATAGAAAATAACAAAATAATCACAAATAATGTAAAAATGTGGGAAATTACTGAAATGGAAACACGAACAAGAATGAAAGTGAATGACCTAATGAACGCCATGAGGGTGATATATAAAGACATAAGATAAAATAGAGTTGTATAAAGGGTTGAATTCATTCATTATTTAAAGAAAATACATATAAACGGGGTAGCGTAACAATGCAACCATTGAAAACGACGAAAATCAAGGCATGAGTGTGTTTCTCACGACGCCTTTTAGATGCAGCAGGACCTGCCGCCGAAAAGTATATAAGTTTGCGGTTAATGGCATTGGCACTCAGCAAAGTGAATTTTCGGTGGCATGGTGCGCAATAGACTCTCAGGTACGACATGTTAACACTTTTCACGCTTTCGGTGTTGGGACAATGTCTACGACAACGGGGGCAATCAGGTCGTCTGTAAATAGGTATATTTGGTATAAGTGCATCACATGATCATGGTAAAGGTGGACGAGTGGCAGATTGCGATGACGATGTTGATGAAGAAGGAGAAGGTGGGTTGTTAACAGATTGGGGAACACAAACGATTGACCGATGCGGATGAGGCATGCGATGATTCCGCTGACAAAGACAGACCTGTAGAACGGATTAGGAATTAAAACTTGAACTTCAAATTATGAAACATGATATGAAATGAAAACTATGACATGAAATTGACAAAGACAAAGACATATCCTACCTGACAATTAACCCCCAAAGATTGAAGTTGTAGAGAGGTGGACAATCTTTTTTTTCTGAACAATCTTTATAGAGAAGCAGACCGAAATTCATTCGGTAAGAATATCTTATCCTATATCTTACCTTGAGAAGTTTGATTCTTTGTTGAAGATTAGGGAGAACCATGAAGATTTTTTTCCTAAGGATCTGGTTGCTGAAGATTAGGAGAACCATGAAGATTTCTTTTTTTTTGAAGATCTGGGTCAGTAATTGTTGAAGATTAGGGAGATGATTTCTGTCATGATCTGGGTGTGTAATTTCTGCCATGAAAATTTGGGGAAGAACGAAGAGCTAAGAGTCTGAAATCCTACCATGATTTTGTAACATCTCAAGAGGCTGAAATTCTTCTGCCATGATTCACCGTCATTAACTTATAAGCATGGGCTGAACTAGGGGAGGCAAAAGAGGGCAATGGTCCGTCTGAAATTTGGATAAGTAAAGAGTAGTGACAAAAAAGTAGATTGACCTCAGTTGTGCCTTGTTGGTTGGTATCTTAATTGCCATGTCAAAGACCCTGACTTGAACCTCCTTCACTACACCTTCCTTTTGATTTTTGACTAATTATTATTTTTGGCCGTAATTCCTCTATTGGATCCTACCTTTGCCCTTCCTAGCGCTTATTTCTGGTTCCGCCCCTGCTTATAAGGAATTATTTTTATCATCAATCTAGGCAAGCAACGAGATATAATACTTTCTCTTTAATGGTAAAAACTTAAAATGAGTATAATCTATTTTAGATATTGAGATTTGGTTGTGAAAAATATAAAGAATTTATAATTTATACCATAAACTTAGTCAACACTGGGAGACCAATTGTGGATACCTATTAAACTTCCAAATCAACTTCAGTCTTTCTCATAAAAAAAAAAAAAAAACTTCAGTCTTATCATTTGACAAGAGTGCCCAAACACATCAATAGCTAGCATATTGTAAATGTAAAGGTAGGTTCTAACACTTACATTATACATCTCTCAATATCGTACGTCAAAGATTTTCATTGTAAAAAATCCAACGGTCAGTGGTGAGGGTAAGAATCACCTACTTTTGTAAGTGAGTGTATAAAAAATAACGTCATCTTTCCGGTAAGAGTAAAAAGAGCGGGAAAAAAATCGAGTGACGGAGGAACTGAAAGGTTTTATTCATTTCAGGACATAAAATCTGAACTCACCAAAACCAAAACCAGAGAAGAAGTAGTGAGAGAGAGAGAGAGAGAGAGAGAGAGGTTTATCAATGGCGCCAAGAAAATCGAAACGAGATGACTCAGTTGACACGCCAAAGGTTGATGCAGTAACGAATCAGACAGTGACTCGCCGAGTCACAAGAAGCTCTTCATTGGCTGCTTCAACTGGAGCAGTAGCAGCTCCGGCGGTCTCTGTGCCGGTAAAACAACCAGCAAAGAAGAAAGCTAAAAAGTCATCAAAGAAAGAAGAAGTTAAAGAAGAAGAAGAAGAGGTTAAAGTTGAAGATAAGCCAGAAGAGGATGAAGCTAACGAGCCGGAAGAATCAAAAGATACTGAGAAAGACGATAACTTCACCAAGACTATCATTATTGAACACTGGTAAACTAGTTTCTTTCACTACCTTTGTTTTCTCTGGTTTTGCCCTAGCATTGTTCGGTTTTCTTTTATATGCTTCACTTGTCTCCGTAATTTTAGGTTTTTTGTTGTGTGGATTTGGATTAGGGTTAGTTACAGATGCATTCTTGGTCATACGGTCCATTTACTGTTTTTACCAGTGAATACTATTCCGGTACTAAAGGTTAAGGGTTCTTTTTGGTAAATAACTTAGGGTTAAGGACTAAATAGAGTTTTACATGCCCTATTGGGAAGGCATTATGTTATTTTTTTTAACTTTCTTAGAGGTTCTTTACTTAAAAAACCCTAATTAGCTCTTCAGGGCTTATTTATTCCCCTCCAAACCTTATGGTAGCTATGATGTGAATTTCATAACCAAAACTGATTTTTTTTTTTTTTTTTTTGTTGAAAGAACCAAAACTGATTGATCTCCTTCGTTTTGTTTGATCATTCATGATGATTTTGGATTGTAGGGGACTGCTAACTTGGTCTCTTTTTAGGTTTTGGATCTTGTGTTTCAGGTTCATTTACCTTTTTCAACAAACATTCTATAGTATTTTTGGGATATTTTTCTTTTTGGTTTCACTTGAGTTAATCTATAGAATCATGCTACAAGACCTAGGTGTGTGGTGAGATTGGTTAAGTAGCAGTGCAAAGGTTGATGGGGAAAAACCTTTTGTTTTAGATATGTTGTATTTGGGTAAAATATGTTCTAGGAAAGGCGTAATATGTTGTATTTGGGTAAAATATGTTCTAGGAAAGGCGTAAGGGTTAAATATTTCTAATTTTTGTAGAAAAATCTCATTATCACTTGTTATGACTATCATCACTACTGTCTCACCTCCATCACTACACTGTTGTATTACATGGCTTTCGATGAATACACCATTGACGATCACTTGAACCCTTCAGATAAGGTTCCTCCATCCATGAATTTTGGGGTTTTTTGCTATATGTTTTGATGGGTGATTTAGGATATTTTTCACTGAAATCAAATATTTAACAACCACTTTTTCTAATCATGTGGTGCACAACATATGTTTCACACTTTCTCCATTGTGCACCGTTGCAACATTCGGGATAGTAAGACATTCGGGATAGTAAGACATAATGCTTCTTTGAATATTGGGAAACTGCTGGAGCTTTCTTGATGTACTCTGAAACAATATACAGTATCTACTACCTAAAAGGATAAAACCAAGGTGTCTGTTAGATTAAAGCAAATTTGGAAATGTATTACACGTAATAGTCACTTCTCGATTTTGTAGACGTGCGTTTGGTAATGGACTTTGATCTGGCTATGTAAAGCACGATATTCTAATCATTTCTGCTAGAAACAAATATTAGGTCAAAAAGTGAATTAGTTATTCAGCCTGTTACGCATGGACCGTGTGACTGTTTTTTATGACGAGATTCGTTGTTTCTTGCTTCCTACATCACTCTTTTTCATTTCTTTTTTAAATTGATATCTACTGGGACATGGTCATTTCTTGCTTCTTGCATCACTCTATTATGCATGGCTATAAATAATCTTAAGGGTCGAATCCCTTGATAGGTATTCTGGAAAATGGAAATCAAGTTTTATGAGTTTAGTAGGATTTGAGTTTTGAGAGACCTGTCAATAGAAGGACCCCCGAGTACAAGTTTACTCTTTAACTTTGATCAAATATCTTTTGTCTTCCTAACCTTGAGAGTTAAAAAGAGAACTACAGTGAGAAAAGTTTTCGTTTCCAATTAACAAGGTCGTTTATGGGGTGTAAATAACACACTTAGCTTAGCTGAACCTGTTACTTATAGCTCCTTGCTTTAGTTTGGGTACCCTGGATGTTCTTCTGAATCTAGTTTCATAAGAGTTGTTTGTGGGCTGAATAGTTGGCTATGTCATTTATGGGAATGCGATGGAAATCCTATTTCAATCTAATTATATGCGATAGCAAACTGAATCGCAAATTTCCTATTTCTAGAATATTTTCCAAGAAATTATTTCGATATAGGATGTAAGCTAAGGTTTATTCAGCAAGTAAGCTATTACTACTTGTTGAAATTTCTGGAATGAGTTGTGCTTTAATAGCACTTTTTTGGTTGGCAGTCGACAAGATTTATGATATGGATTGTTGAACTGGCATTAATTAGTAGTTCAGTTTATGTTATTTCCTCCAAGCTTTCTAGTTCAATTTTGTAGTTTCCTGGAATTACTAGCTACTGTTTGATCGTCCACTTTCATTTACTACTTTTTTGTTTACCATGCTTTCACAATACAATGTTTTTTCTTTCTCATGGTACTTATACTTTCTGAATGGTGCACTCGCTCCAGCAAACAGTGTAGGTGCTTCAAGAAGAGTGCTGATGAGGTGAAGACTGGCTTGGAGGCAGGTGTATCTGGAGTCAAAGTTGTAATAAACCCAGAAAAGGTAAGCTAGGTTAGATGATCATTGCACTTCACATTTTGTGTATTGATCAATATAGATGTTAGTTACTCCACAAAGACAGTAAGGGAAATCAAAATCAAGAGAAGTTTGATATTATGGGTATTTGTTTCATGCACTTAGAACCCATGTTCTGGCTTTGATTTGAACATATTTCCTACTTTGATGCTGGTCTAGTCACAACCAACCTCAGGCTCAAAGCTTGTTATGTAGGAGTGCTCATTTACTTTTTTCAAATGAAAGGCAAAAATTTAAGATGTCAGTATTACTTTACTAAGTAAATATAATTTCCACCAAAATCGAATACATTTTTGGTCTATACTAAATCCTATGTAACGCACATGGTGCAATAAATATTAATAGTAACACAAGCTATTAAAGTGTAATTATGATCCAAATTGTCATTCTAGTATCTCAATTCATTTATTGGTAAATCTGAGGAACAAGTGTTTGATTAGTTTGGACGTTAGTGATGGCATAAGATTCAACAATGACATGCTTAAAAGCAGTGGATGATGTACTAATAATCATGGTGATCTTATTAGTCTTGCGTAATACTCTTGAGAATCTTTCTTTGTCTGAAGTATATAAAAATTCTTCATCAGTGAATTTTTTTTTCAGTATACTGGTATGAAACCAAAAGGAAAGTGAAAAAAGTATTTCACTATTATTTCCTATAAGAGAATTAATCTTTCTTTCATCATATCTCAAACTCTACTACATAGATGACTTCTAGCCCTTATACGTTGGTGAAGACCTTCACTTAATAGGCTAATAACTTCCTACCTCAAATAGAAATAGTAATCTTAGTACTAAAGACATGGCTCTCCGGTAAAATAGATACTCATTAACAGGTAAGGTATGCGTATGTGTGGGTAACGTGGTTCCCTTTTTCAGAAATCTATTGAATGTTCAACCTCTACATTAGTTTTATATATACATGCCTCTATTGGTTAGTTATTTTTATCCCATGAAGCCCTTGCTGAGTGTGGGAGCTAATTATGTGATATGCTCTGAGCTTTGTCACTGTTTATGTACTGATTCGAATCGAAGCATGGTTTTTCTCTTACTCTGCAATTCACCCACCCATTTAAAATTTGGTGATTTTTATTATGTTTCAGCCAAGAAGGGGATGCTTTGAGGTCCGCGAGGAAGGTGGAGAGGCCTTCATCACTCTTCTGGTATACTTTCCTCGAGCATTTTGTATTATCTATGAAGAAAAAGTTGCATCATTTCTATTAACTGCTATATGTACTTTAGTAATACGCATCTTCTCATTTGTCACACTTGAGAGTAATGCGTTATTTAAATAATAAGATGCTGAATGGGGAATATTCTTCGAGTTATAAAATACGCAAGTTGCATACCCATGTTTTTATTGAGATGCATGATTAATGAGCTAAAACCGCAAGGTAGTGCGATATAGCATAATGAAGTTCCAAAAAATGTTGGACAGAAAGGGCATTGTCAAAACGATAGTAATCCGTACGTTGGACACACTATGTATGCATAGACTATTTCTCCTTAGTCACAAACTAACTGATTCCTAGCATTAGCCCTTGATGCTAAAAAGGGCCTCTGAAAGATGTCTATCAAATAGTATAAGGCAAATATTAAGGGTTGTAGTACAGAAAACGGTTGCTAATCAATTTAGCATTGCTAGTGTCTTTGTTTCGATTTAGGGATTTTAGATGCTATCTAGCACCTTTTATGATCAGCAGATGAGCATTATTTTCTCAATTAGTCAATCATCCATCAAAACCCTCTATTCAACTTTCTAGTCAACTTAGGGATTTTAGATGCTATTCTCCCACAGCTTGATCCCTTCTGCAGTTTGAGTTTTACAAATATGCTGAAGTCACACCTCTCTGAAAATTCACTTCATTAGCTTTAATTATAGTAGTTGGTTCCGGTCCCAACCCTTTCTCCCGTAATTCAGTCGTTTTTAGCTTCTTCCACAGACTATTTCTTGTCTTGCCAAATCTTCTGGGTCTGTTACCATCAGAGACTTGTTTATAGTCTTGATCCTAGCCTCCTTTGTTCTTGGGGTACAAAATTTTGGTTGTCCTGCCAGACTTCCACTTTCAATTACTCACACCCAATAGAGCCTTGTTAATGGTCTTGATCCTGAATATCCGCAACCATTTCTTGGTTTTATTCTAATTATTTAGAACTTTGAAGTGTTTTGTTTTTCAATTTTTTCTTGGTAATTTAGTTATGTTTTTTCTGCAAAATTTTGTGATGTTCTTACAACTCTATCCTGGAACTTGTTTTCGGAAATAGCATAACCCCTAACTCTTTGATCTCAATTGCAGGACCTGAAGCGCCCCTTCAAGAAGTTGAAGGATCTTGATATGGATGAGGTGATTTCGGACATTGTTGGCAAGATTA
>BEHA01000361.1:13743-35825 GCA_002897215.1 Eschscholzia californica subsp. californica | reverse complement strand
GAATCTTCTTTATTTATGTAGGTTGCCTCCTTCATTAACGGTGGTTCCTCATCCATGAGATCTTGAAGCATTATTAAAAGCTCGAAACTAAGACTATAGTGATGGTAAACTTTGCAAGTTTTTTGATACTAATGGTGATGTTGATAGTTGATGGGCCTAAAAGGTTGCCCTAAAAGGTCTCCACCCGCAAGTGTACGGGCGTCAAGTAATAACCCGGTAAGACCGGGATCGATCCACGAAGATAGGAAGGTAATAAGAATACCGAGAAAGTCTAGCCCACCGGTCTAGGTGTCTACCACTAACTCAGACTAAAATGAAAAGATGATAATTGGGATTTTGATTGATTTATAATAAATAAACAAATAAAACGATCTAATCTAAAAGTGAGAGGTGAGAGAGATTCAGGAAAAATGGTCGAGCAAGAATAAAGTGAGGAGGATACTTCGATCCACAAAGTCTATAGTGACTAGTACTAATGACCTATAAGCATAAAAAGTTAGTTAACTTCACCCATTTACTTGGATGGGTCAACGAACTCTTGGTTTAACTCAGATTCCAGTCCATGAACGGTCTAAAAATCCGGAAGATTTTATCATTAAAAGCAATAAAACTCTTGTCACATCAAAACATGTATCACGAGTATCCGACTACAAAAGCTAGCTAGACATGGTGGAGCACATAATAAACGAGAAGAAAATAAAGAAAGACACGAGTTAAGATGAGAATCTCCCTATTCGATGAGGCGCGAGACTAAGATCGACGGGAAATATATGTCTTGAAGTGCTGTCGATCTCCCTGTAAAAGAATGCAGGAGTCCCTTTAACAGAATACACTAGGTGTCCTCTCAGCAGAACTTGACCTCCCCTTAACAGAGTGTCATCTTCTTACTCAAATCACAAAACACCATGAAAGCTTAACTAAGCTTTCTCTCACTAGAAATTTTCTCACCAAAACACAATCAAAGATTAAGAAAAGCAAGACAAAAGAGTTCCAAGTGAAAGCCCTATGGTTTCCAACCCAATTGATGGCCGGAAAACCTATAAAATCCGGCTAAATGGAAGTGAGATTCCGGCCAAAAACAGCTCCTTCCCGCAACGATGATGTCCCGAGTTGTTGCTGCCGTATCCTTTAATCCCGAGCTGGTGTTCTTCAAGTTCCCGAGTGGCTGCCGTATCCTTTAATCCCGAGCTGGTGTTCTTGCTGGCGACTGGTTGTCAATACCGAGATGTTGTCCCTTGCCGGAAATATGTGTCCCGCGCCTGAGAAGCTCAGCCCGTGCTCTTTAATGGCTGCAAAACCCGAGCAGTTTTGCTCCCTGTCCCGAGCTGCTATGAATGGGATCCCGAGCTAGCTGCTGTCAAACCGAGCCTTTGATGTGCCGGCCGGCCAAAGCTATGGCCGGCGGCTGCTTCTTCTCTCTCCCTTCTTCTCACTCTTCACCCAACTCAAACCCTAGTTCTCCCCTACAAGAACCCTAAAAACTCTAATGTAGAAGATGGAGTCCCAAGTCTGATTTTTCTTTTTTTTTCTAAAGACCAAACCCTTGACTTGGTCTTCATAGATAGACTTGGTCTTCATAAGAGAGGTGCTTATATAATCTCTTTATGTTCCTTCTTTCTCAGACTTGGACTTTGATTTTAATATAGAACTCAAGGGAGTGCCTTTAACTTTTGTCTCTACTTCCACTAATTTCCAGAAAAGACCAAAATAACCTTCGACTTATTTCTTCCGTAATTTTTCCGTCCGAACTCCGATTCAACTTCCGTTTTCGCCGTCGGACTCACCATTGACTCCACTTTTCATCTAACCTCTGATTTTCTCAAAATGACCAAAATACCCCTGATGCTCTTTCCTTCCGGTCTCTTCCACATGAAATGAAAATGTGATGAATTGCTTCGTTTTATTCCGAATGTAATGCCAAACTCCAAATAAGCTTCCTAACAAGAAAAATACATAAATTATTAGAAATAAAACCCGAAACGAACTAACTCATCCAAGTTAAGTGATCTCAATGTGGTATTTTAACGCCACATCAAACATCCCCAAACTTAGAATTTGCTAGTCCTCGAGCAAATAAACAAAACAAAACAATAAAGTAAAATCCTAACTCACTTTCGGAGGAATCCCGGTTGCATTTAGCGTATGCAACAAGCCGTTAAACCCCTAGGTTACCCCTAGTGGACGAGTGTCGTCTCGTGAGGGTTTCCAGAGAATATACCCACAAAATTCCAGTTTCAAAGAGATAAAAGAGTTCAACATCGATGTAAATAAGATAATGACAACTAATGACACACTCAAGCATGCTAAACAAACGAATCAAAATCGATAAACGCATATATATGCTAAAAGTCTCCTCACTAGTAGTCTCATTCGAAAATGTGAGCGTCCAATCATAATGAGCATCATCTAAGTCCAAAGTTGCAAAACCTCGATTCCTATCTTAGTACATTTCGCCTCGACTTTAGCCTCACGGTCATACACTCTTAAACATGAAATCACTCAAAAGTAGATAATAACGGTTCACTCTAATGTGTGAGCATGGAATAAAGTGAAACTCAACACATACAAAACAAATGAGGATAACAAGTTTTAAAACGAAATGATCTCTAAAGAATGAAAATAACCACTAAAATGGAATGGGGAAGTTCACTCACCCTTCTCACCCACTATACCCTCTAACAATGCTTCCTAAAGGTCAACGGATACAAGTAATGAGATGAAAGTAGTGAAATCCCGAGAATGTCGACTCCTTCAATAAAAAGAACATTCAAACAACTTCTAAACTTAGCTTTTTGCTTTGAATACTTTATTCTCACAACAATTACACATAAAAAACACAAATAACCCATAAACTCAATTTTTTTTTTTTTTCACTTTTTTTTTTTTTTCATAACAAAACAAGAACACTAACACTGGTATTCTCAACAAACAACTTTTTCTTCATTCTCACTTTGTTTCACATTCTTCTTTCTACAACTATCATGTCTTCATTCTCGGGAGTAAGATGATGAATAGGTGGTGGAGTATCCGTTTCCCTAAAGTTGACACTATTATCGGGTTTCATGGACTACAAGAGTAAGGTCGCTCTCCTGATGTCACTCCTAGTGGCTAAGAAAGTTGAGCTCATGAGATCGTCTAAGCTCTTTTAAAAGTTACGAGGTTGAGTAGCTCTTCATTCTACTCGGAGTTAGCGCAGAAGAGTACACTCGAAAACAATATAAAGGCTCGGATATCTCACACGGGTTTAAGTCTCCACTAATGACTAGTATAGGTCCCTCAGAAATGTTTCTTCTTCCTTAGGATGCTACTCACATGATCAGACAACAAACACTAAAGGACTCGACATTCATGAAAAAGACTAAGAACATGCATAACATTCATCAAAACTGAAACACATGCATCAACATACTTAAGCATACCACTAAAGTCATATCAAATTTACCCAAAAATTTTCAAATTTGGTCGAATTATTGAACCCTCTTGTCTTTTGAAACCCCATGGTCATGGCTGAAAGTCATACCCCATCCCCAAACTTAAAACTAACATTGTCCTCAATGTTTCAACCAGATACTCACCAAAAGATAAGACATATTAATTTAAAGAGAAGAATGGAAAGATATTACCATAGCCGGAGGAGATAAGAGATACTACTACCGAGACTCATGTATGAACAGGTTCCAAGTTGATGTCGAGCTCGTCGCCATCCCCAAACTTGGAACAAACCATGCCTCAGAAGCAAAATAAGTAAGAAATGCTCCTATGATCAACAAGAAATATGAGAATAAAGCACATAAGATCATGACCATAAAAATGACCACTAACGCGGGTAAACACGATTGCATTGAGCTATGCAATTAGCCGTTGATTCTCTTGCTTTCGCAAGAGCACGAGTTCTGTCTCGTGGAGGGTTTCCAGAGATGATACCCACAAACATCAAGACCCATCTCAATCAGTCAAAGATCATACAATAAGAGACGGAAATTTTGGGGGTCAACCCAAAGAAAGCTATATGCCGGTGCTAATCGTCTCACAAAAAGATAAAGAATACGAAGTGCACATGAGACGATAGAAGAAAACAAGCCATCCCCAAACTTAGTGGGTGCATAGTCCACTAAGTAGGCATAAATAGAAGGAACGACAACAAATAAATCATCAAAAGGATCGACATACATGTGAAGAGTCAAAATATCAGTCGAAGGCAAAAAATCATCTGGAAGCTTAGTGGACAGAATATCCACTATGTCCATAGACGTCTTTGGAAAGACGTCTGAAATGTCCCAAAAGGGATCAACAACCGAGTTTGAGATCATGTGGGAAGTCGAACTAGACTCTAAGGGTAAGGCAATAGGCTCGGGGACCAAGTCAAGGTCCATGGTTTCCTTAGGTAAATAGTCTGACAAACTATCCAACATGTCTCTAACTACTAAGTCATCAAGATCCTCAAAGGCATCTGGAGCCTCACAGTCAGTTATAATAGCAGGCCTTCCTAGAATTGCATCTAACACTGACTCCTTACAAGTGTCAAAAATCGGATAGTTCATAATCATGTCATCCTCAAACTTGCTCGTAGAGCCATCACCCTGAACATCAACGTCTAATGTAGTCCTATCATGGTGAGACGACGCTGGTGGAGGAAACAAGACGACAAGGTCATCAGACCGTTCAGGCTCTAAGGTACTATCAGTAAATTCATCGACATTTAACTTAGTACTAGGGTTAGACGTATTACCCTCGTCATCATACCTAGTACCCTCTTGAGTTTGGGGTGGTGAAACCCCTTCCTCATCGACGAATAACTGTGACTTAAGCATCTTTACCTGTTGAGTCAATGACTCGATCTCCTGCTTCGTTTGAGTCGCAAATTGTGACATCATCTGTCTAAGACGAATCGTGGACTCTTCAAGAGTCTCCTCATAATAAGGCTCACTAGTGTAATTCAATGACGACTCTTGATCATAACTCTCATCGTACATATTAGGATCATACCTGTCTCTAAAATCATTGGTCTCAAAATAGTGTGGACTATAAGGTCTCTCATACATATTCGGTGTCAGACCATATCCATCACTAATTTGACCATCTCTATACATTTGTCGGTATTCTCCTAATGTCATACGAGATCGATCAGGTTATGGTCTACTACACTCACTAATCGGACCGTTTCTAGACATTCGTTGATAATCCCCAAATGTCATACCAGGTCGGCCAGGCTCGTTTCTACTCATCTGCTGGTATTCCCCTAAGGTCATACCAGTTCGGGTAGTGATGGAACTCCTCAGATCAAGGTCATCATCATCATTAACATGGAATGGCCAACCGTTAGAATAACGTGCCATGATTTCACAATGCTCAAGGAACTAACAAACAAGCTATAAATGGAACTATTCAACCAATCACACACAAGTAAGAAAGAAATAGATAGAATACGATACTAGAAAATGCTCCTCTCGTTTCGTTTTTCCTTCCGATTTCTTTCTTTTCCTTCGCTCCTATATTCTTCTTCTTCTTTTTGGCTTTTTTTTCTTTATACTGGTACCTGAGAAAACAAGAAAAGATAAGAAACTAAAAACGTCTAAGTTAACAAATAACACTAAACTAATGAACAAAACAAACAATATCCAAACTACTAAACCTATCCCCGGCAGCGGCGCCAAAGTCGATAGTGACTAGTACTAATGATCTTATAAGCATAAAAAGTTAGTTAACTTCATCCATTTACTTGGATGGGTCAACGAACTCTTGGTTTAACTCAGATTCCAGTCCATGAACGGTCTAAAAACCCGGAAGATTTTATCATTAAAAGCAATAAAACTCTTTTGTCATATCAAAACATGTTTCACGATTATCCGACTACATAAGCTAGCTAGACATGGCGATACAAATAATAAATGGGAAGAAAACAAAGAAAGACACGAGTTAAGGTGAGAATCTCCCTATTCGATGAGGCGCGAGACTAAGATCGACGGGAAATATATGTCTTAAAGTGCTGTCGATCTCCCTGTAACAGAATGCAGGGGTCCTCTTAACAGTATACAATGGGTGTCCTCTGAGCAGAACTTGACCTCCCCTTATCAGTCAGTATCATCTTCTTCCTTAAGAAAGATCCACCATGAAAGCTTCACTTAAGCTTTCTCTCTCTAGATATATTAACTCAAAATCTCAATCAAACACAAGGACATTCAAGGTAAAGATGTTCTAAGTGAAACCCCTATGGTTTCCGGTCAAAAGAGTTGCCGGAACCACCACGAACAAAACCGGCCAGATTCAAGCTTTCCGGCCAAGAAATTCCGGTCCCGAGCAGGTGCGTCCTTGCTGTCCCGTGCCGGTGATACCGCCCGAGCTGCTGTTCGTCCCTTGAATGGTGATACCCGAGATGCACAGCAGCTTTCACGAGCAGCTACTGCCGTCCCGTGCTGTTTAACGAAGAACCGAGCAGCTGCTGTGAATGGAATCCCGAGTTAGCTGCTGTCAAACCGAGCCTTTGATGTGCCGGCCGGCCAAAGCTATGGCCGGCGGCTGCGTCTTCTCTCTCCCTTCTTCTCACTCTTCACCCAACTCAAACCCTAGTTCTCCCCAACAAGAACCCTAAAAACTCTAATGTAGAAGATGGAGTCCCAAGTCTGATTTTTCTTTTTTTTTCTAAAGACCAAACCCTTGACTTGGTCTTCATAGATAGACTTGGTCTTCATAAGAGAGGTGCTTATATAATCTCTTTATGTTCCTTCTTTCTCAGACTTGGACTTTGATTTTAATATAGAACTCAAGGGAGTGCCTTTAACTTTTGTCTCTACTTCCACTAATTTCCAGAAAAGACCAAAATAACCTTCGACTTATTTCTTCCGTAATTTTTCCGTCCGAACTCCGATTCAACTTCCGTTTTCGCCGTCGGACTCACCATTGACTCCACTTTTCATCTAACCTCTGATTTTCTCAATATGACCAAAATACCCCTGATGCTCTTTCCTTCCGGTCTCTTCCACATGAAATGAAAATGTGACGAATTGCTTCGTTTTATTCCGAATGTAATGCCAAACTCCAAATAAGCTTCCTAACAAGAAAAATACATAAATTATTAGAAATAAAACCCGAAACGAACTAACTCATCCAAGTTAAGTGATCTCAATGTGGTATTTTAACGCCACATCAATAGTAATGATGATATTAGGGTTTTGGGTGTTTATGTGAGAGAAATTACAAGTGAATAAAATATTAGATTTTTATTAACTTTTATCTAAGTCCAATTCTATTTTGGCGCTATTTATTAACTGATCCTTATAACGCCCTCCCTTAAACTAATTTAGTAAAGGAAGAGCAAATACATAAATTGACCTTTCTAACGCACTGCCTTTACTAAATAGTGCTCTTCCTATACCAAAAGCCAAAGTTTTTCAAATGCATGAAAGATCCAATGAGAATAAAATAAATTATATGAGAATAAACTAGAAATGAATAACCAAACTGATTTGCAAATAACAATGAGATTAATTCTAGCAGCAGAAAACCCCAACAAAGTCCCTAGTAAAAATGTTACCATGTGGCGGATTATGATAGCCTTGTTTACCAAAACTTGGTACACTTGCATACATAGAACAATTGTTCCTCAACTTTTGCATTATCCATAAAATTCAGTTGGAAAGTGATGAGCTAAACTCCAAGCAGCCAATGATGGGAGTCCAAACCGACCTTTTACCTAAATATCCATATCTTCTCCTATGGCACACATTTTTAGCATTGGATGATGATGGAGATGGACCATTTTTTCTTAAAGGATCTTCATCCCCTAGAGAGACCCATGACTCCATTTAAATAGACCATCCAGCAAGCAAGGAATATGGTTGTCTCAGAGAGTTATCTTTGATCATCAAACTCTTACTTTTATCTGAGTTTTAGAGAGGTAAAGAGGATAATTCATCATGGTTGGAGCAATAGCAAGGGGTGCTCAATCCATTCACTCCAAGATTTTTAAGTAAGTATTCCTCTTGGGGGTTAATGCATTCTTTTAATTTCTAAAAAATATGATCTATAAGTTTTAACCGACCCAGGAATGTCTTTCCTTTTCGAGTCAAATGACATGAGGAAACTACGAATGTGCATCGTACAAATGGTGGTGTCGAAAGAACTTCTTCGCGATGCCCTACCTAGGTTAGAGTTGGGCTAAAATTTTCCATAGGCATTCTAAAAAGTAGTATCTTTGACGGATCCAAAAACTTTTAAGTAGACGGAGACGGATTGCTACGGGCGGCAACCCTTTAATTTTTCTTTTAAAATTTTCCCCTTCCTCCTCCGTCTCGGGGCAACCGCCACTTCTCACCACCACCAATTTTATTAATAGTTGTCTCCCATTTTTACAGGGTAGTGCAAAGGAAAGGATATCACAGAGAGAGCTCACAAATGGAGTCAAAAAGTGTAGCTGTTGGTACAAATGGAGAAGGTATTGATACTCATGGTAGCCACGTGGACGGTTGCGATGTGATATGGGTACCAGATCCTCGAACAGGAATTTATTATCCAAAGGGTCAGGAGAAGGTGATGGAAGATATCCCAACTGGAGCAGCAAGAACAACCGTTGAAGTTCATTGGTTCTCATACAGTTCGGATGGACAAAATCATTTGTTCCAATAACAAACTTCAAGGATATTGCATGTATTTTATTCAAAATTGTCATTGAAAAATAACAACTCAACTAAACCATGGTGAAATAAAATAAATCAGGTGTTTTGGAGAAACAATTTTTTTTTTCCAAGTACAAAATTTACAAAGAAATTGTAAGTTTTGTCAACTTTCCCAAAGCAACAAAATTTCTCTTTCATCCTCGTTCCCACCCTTCTCCGATCACCATCGCCGATTACCACCACCGACCACCATTTCCGACCATCACCACCACCCAGTGGCGGACCCATGAATTCGACTTAGGGAAAGTGAAAAACAACTATCAACACAAATACATTATATCGTATAGAGTACTATAGATGTATATTAAATCACTGGCCGAAACAGTGATATTACGTCAGGTATATCCTATGCTTGACCGCAAATTAAAATAGTTTGAAAAAAAAAAATTAATTTATACATTTATATTGTGAATACAGTTGATTGACTGTACATGTTAATTGTCGAATGCATATATTAATTTCTTTTAAAGACCAGGGGACAGTTTAGAAAGCTAAAATTCCTAATTAGAAACATAAAGATGAATTCAAATTAGTTGATTACAAAACATATCGTCAACTAGTGAACTACAATTTTTCTTTTTAAATCTATTACTTGAAAACGTATAGATTAATTAAAAATTAGACAAATATGATGATAAGCGATAGAGAAAACAAAAAAAATATTTAGGGTCTGTTTGATACATGTGAAAATGATTATTTTTTTGGGTTTTAATCCATCTGCATTTTTAGGATTTTGACCATTAGAGAGACCAAACAAGAACCAATTTGATCTTTCCCTCTCTCTAACAGTTTACCTATCTCTTACTTACTCTCTCCAATCCCCTCGAAAATACCTTCATCATGTATTAACCAACTTCTTTTGCTTTTCTTAGTTCACCATTTTTCTTCCACCATTACTAATGGAAGGAGAGAACACTCATTCCTCTTTTGTTTTAATAAACCACAAGTACCCTACATCGTTTAATCACATTCATTTACGGGAGTGCTACATGTACAAAGTCCTTGACAAAATTCTTGACTTAATGACTCATTTTCACTAAAAGACAAAAGTTGATCAAAGTTTGACTTTGATCGGGACCGTTCACTTAGCATTTTGTCAAGAATCTTGTCAAAGATTCTTTGTACATTTCCCTTCATTTAAGCTTGATCAACAAACATGCCCACACCCTCCCCCCCAATCAATAAAATTGGCCTCCTGGATTCTTTTACTGGTTGCTGCTCGGGGAGACTCATCAACGGTGGTAAGTTCTTCTTCATCTTCCCAATTCTAGTTAGTACACATTTGAGTATTTCGTACATTCTGAGCTTCTCGTTTGACTATGTATATATGAAAAATTCCAGAGAGATTGATGGTGGATAACAGAAGATGAGGAGAAAGTTTATTCTTAGTTATATGCTATAGATTTGGTGGTGATTTAAGAAAGTTTAGAGAGGATATAGAGAGAGAGAGAGAGATACAAAGTTAGATCGTGAGAGAGAGGGAGATGTATAGATCTGTCTGGGAATAGAGAGAACGATGGATTGGAATTTGGAGGAGAGAGCGTGTTTTTACGAAGAGTGGGTGAGAATTGGATTTGACCATGTTTATAGTGGTAAACTTTATTAAGCTCCTTTCCCACTTTATTTTCTAAGCGAAATCACTTTTCACACTTTTATTGTCCAATCAAACAGCAAAAGAAATCCAATTTTCCTACAAAAATAACTTTCCCAACTTATTATCATATGTATCAAACATACCCTTAAAAATAAGCATAACGAGTTAAATAGACAAGTAATGGAAGAGATTGAACAAAATGAAGAAGAACACGAATAACAATAGTCTTTTCACAATTTTTGTATGTGAAAACCAACTTAAATGGACATATAAAGAGGGTATACATCATTGACCATTAGTTGAGAGGGTGTAGACTCGAAATTCCCCGAAGATTAAGAAAAAAAACAAGTGAATAGATTTGATCTTGCAACCTCTTATGCCTCATCTAGGCTAAGAACCACCGAGCTACTAATATTTATATGAAAATTAAGTAAATGTTCTTAAATATACTTAACATTTTTTTTTTATTCAAATTTTATTATTACTCATCATAGGTCATGCTTATATTTGTTTATCTCATATAATGGATCACATTCCAAACTACTATTGTCATACTCTTTCCTCATCACCGACACCGACCCACTAATGCGCTTTAAGCCCGACGCACTAATGGGCTTTAAGCTCGACCAAAAACTTTCATTTTGTTCGGATCTTTACGATCTTTACCTTAGCTTTCCTTCGGCCTCTTGGACATATTCGTGAATCTAATCCATACTTTTATGTCTCATCGCTCTAGTCATATCTTCCGATCAAATTGACACTCTTTTGTGTAACCCGATGTAGGATCTGTACGAAGTTAGCCGTGAATCGTCCCGTGATTCGACGATCGTAGTTGGTTTCTAGATAAACATTACGATCCCTAAATCACCCCGATTTGATGATATTCTTCATCAATTTTCCTATCCGACAAATTGCTCGCACTGCACCTTTGGTCGAAGGACATATCCTTCAATATCTCTCTCCTAGAATAAGTCATTTGTATCCTCTTTCCAGGTAAGTCAATATAACCCGTAGAGGTCGAGCTCGGCCACTCTACGATCCACGCCCCACTCCAACCATCCCTCTTAATGGTAACATCATTCACGTGTTTATTATTTTTCATACAAGTTTAGTGACTTGACCATCATAGTCACTTTGGTCGGCACCACCCTGGTGTGTTAAGGATCTTACAGTCACGTGTGTTTCATTTCTTGTCTGACAGATTAATGGCCAAAGACGTCGTCGGTACCTAAAAAATAACAAAGAGTGAAGGTCTGACTTCCGGTCAACGACCCGATCCTATTGACTTATTGACACCGCCAACCCCTCAAAAAGACCATTTTACTAATCGGGAATTTGGCCAAAACTTCCTACAAAAAATAGAGTTTTGGTTAAAAAATATTCATCAAACTTTTATAGGCTTCAGCTCCCTGTGGCAATTGTGTAATTTTATATTTCAGCAAAAAGACCAAATTAACCTCGTTGGTAAAAAATAAAAATTCCTATTTTCAAAAAAATTCCCTCTTCAAACCCACAATTCATCTCTCCAAACACACGATTCTTCTCTCTGAAACTGAAACCTCTCTCTCTCCAAACCGGCGATCCTTATTGTGTTCAATTAGTCCCAGAAACTTTAATTTGTCTGAGAAATGTGACACGACATCAAAAAGGTATTCAATTTTGATAAACATTCATTGCATTCTCAGACAAATAACAAAGAGTGAAGGTCTGACTTCCGGTCAACGACCCGATCCTATTGACTTATTGACACCGCCAACCCCTCAAAAAGACCATTTTTCTAATCGGGAATTTGGCCAAAACTTCCTAAAAAAATAGAGTTTTGGTTAAAAAATATTCATCAAACTTTTATAGGCTTCAGCTCCCTGTGGCAATTGTGTAATTTTATATTTCAGCAAAAAGACCAAATTAACCTCGTTGGTAAAAAATTAAAAATTCCTATTTTCAAAAAAATTCCCTCTTCAAACCCACAATTCATCTCTCCAAACACACGATTCTTCTCTCTGAAACTGAAACCTCTCTCTCTCCAAACCGGCGATCCTTGTTGTGTTCAATTAGTCCCAGAAACTTCAATTTGTCTGAGAAATGTGACACGACATCAAAAAGGTATTCAATTTTGATAAACATTCATTGCATTCTCTCTCTACATGTTGTTGTTCTTCTCTTTCAGTTGTATTAAGGTAATTATGCAATAAGGTACATGTCATGTTACTGATTTTATTGTGTTTGGTGATCAAATTCGACAGCCAAATTTTTTTTGTTTTGGTTCTTTAAAGTTTTTTTTAGTTTTTAGTGTTATGGTAATGATGCACATAAGGTGTATGAAAAAATGTAATCAGAATAGATTTCTCTTTTCTTCAAAAAATAATATAAGTATAAGCAATATATTAGTGCATTCATTCATCTGTGTTCATCATTTTTTGTCTACTTGGTCTTTGGGTCTTGCAAAGCTCATTACTAAACACCTTGCAGAACCTTGCAAACACCTTACAGAACCTTGCAAACACTTTGCAGGGCCTTGCAAACACCTTGCAGAGTCATGCAATCACCTTACAGACCCTTGCAAACACCTTATAGCACCTTGCAAATACCTTGCAGTGCCTTGCAACTCAATCGCAAAATATTTTTAGAATCGATTTGCATAAGCTAAATGACTTGTCATTTTCTTTGCAGAGTTGATTGTGCGTTGTACACATGCCTATTCAATCTGAATATTACAAAGGGTGAGGATATCCAAGAAATGGAGGTTGAACCACAATTGATGAGGAAACTTAGGAGAAAGATAGTTGCTCAAGTGTTTTCAAATGATAAATAATGTTGGTCTAAGTCGAATAAAGACGTTTGAATTTGTTTTTTGTTGTGAATATTTTGATAATTGAATGTGTTTTTGAAGATTTTGATGTGAATGTGGTATGGAAGGTGATTTCCATTACGATAGTTTGTTCTCATATATGTTAATTATTCAGTATGCATTAGCTGCAAACACCTTGCAATGCATTGAAAACACCTTACAATGCCTTGCAAACACCTTGCAGAGTCTTGTAATGACCTTGCATTGCTTTGCAAACTGCTTAGTGCCTTGCAAAAATTTTGCAAATCATTTTTTGAATGATTTGAAAGGGTTGCAAGAACAATTACATAATGCGTAGATGTCTCTTAATCTTTTTAAATAGATATTAAATTTCAAAAATAGTTAAAAACTCTAAAAATTCATAATAGTTATTTTATCAGCTCTAGCATGTTGATTTCAGTAACGGATCGAACCCTAATCTCTCGAATCCTAAAACCATCTAGGTTTGTTCATAAATGTTTTGTTCATAGATGTTTAGCATTTTAGTAACATTTTAGCTATTGTTCATAGAAGTTCTGATGTATTAAATACCTATATTGATTTTAGCTACTGCTAATGTGGATTAGCATAATTTTTGTTGTATTTAGGTCTGTAAGCTCTATTTGTGCTATTTAGGTCTCTTGCAAGGCTTTTGTTTAGGTTTTGCTGAAATCGAGTCGTTTAAATGACGCACAAGATCTGCTCGACGAAATGCTTCAATGAGCTTGCACTGCCTTGCAGACACCTTGCACTGCCTTGCAAAACACCTTGCAAAGCCTTGCAAACACCTTGCGAACACATTGTTAAGTTTAATTTATGTTCTATAATTAGACAATCCTATAATATCTTTGTAAAGCAATCGCAGAAAGAAAAGTATCAATTCGGATATGATAATTACTGTTGGTCGAAAAAAGAAAAACAATTTGAATTTGTCTCTTGGATATAAATATTTTAATGAATGAATGAATATTTTTGTTAATATTTTGTGGATTGGCTGGATATGATAATTACATTTTGAACAATGTTTGTGTATTCTTATATTCATATTGCCTTTACATGTTTGGAATAGATTGCAAACTCCTTGCAGTGCCTTGCAAAGTGATTGCAGTCCCTTGTAAACACCTTGCATGGCCTTGCAACTTGCAAAGTACTTGCATGTCCTTGCGAAGTACTTGCAATGTCTTCTAAAGTTCGACATTTTTTGTATGAATTGTTTTGAAAATTTCTTCAAAAAAACGGGGGCTCCGCCCCCCCAACCCCCGTAAAAGAACTCCGACAACATTTGCAATATAAATGTCGAATTCGTCAAGTTACATTTTTATTCATTTAATTATTTTTTTGAGTAAATTCTGAAGTTACATATTTTTGTTAGAATTGATTTGAAAATTTCTTCACAAGAACAGGGGCTCCGCCGTCGAACCCCCGTAAATAGAAGGTCAACAACAATTACAATATAAAGATACACATAAATTTCTTCAAAAATACGAGGGCTCCGCCCCAGAACCTCCGTAAAAAGAAGACGAAAATGATGTGAATAAAGTTCATGGTAATGTCAAGTGATTTTCATCAATCCTGAGAAAAATTTCCAAAGCTTTGCTAGAGCTTAGAAGGCTTTTGCAAACACCTTGCGTAGCCTTGCAAACACCCTGCAGGCTGCAGAGCCTTGCAAACAACCTGCATAGCCTTGCAAACACCTTGCAGAGCCTAGTAAATACTTTACAAAGTCTGCAATTATGTTACAGCTGCTGCCACAATATTTTGAAGTTCACATACTGTCACAAACAATTACATAAACATAACTCATCAAAAAAAAAAAATGAAGACAATACTAAGTGAAAACATAATGAAAACTAATTCATGAATTAAGTTGGCAAGTATTCTTGGTAGAAAGTAAAACATAATGAAAACTTATTCAAACATCAAGTTTACAAGTCTTCTTGTTATGATCATGTCCATGATACATGCTACACTTTATCGACCTCTTCCACTTTGATAGTCATTTTATTAGCTCTAGCACCATTCTTTTACATTTCTTCGAAAAACTTTAAAAGCTTTCATGAAATTCTCAATTTGATCATAAACACCAATCATGATTGTCCAAGAAGAAGCATTTCTCACAGGCATTTCATCAAACATTTTTATACCTATTTCAACCAACCCAAATCTTGTATAACCAACTAACATTGCATTCCAAGCAGCAACATCTCTTTCAAGCATTTTATCAAACACATTCATGCCTCAACTATACTTCCACAAATTTCATATAAATCCAACAAATAATGTTTATAGAGGAATCTCAGACATCATATGTTTAACATTAGTATCCCCAGGATCACGTGCATAAGCCAATAATGCTAAGTAAATAAAACTAGTTTGATGATTACCTTAATCGCTAGATTTTCCCTCGAACATTTCCAATCGCTTTTGAGAAAACCAAGAGCTCCAAATGTAACTCCTCTACTTGGGACACCGAGAAATCAAATTGATCTCCCACCTTGTTGTTAGCTAGAACACCAATGGTGGTTGGATGAAGAACTCCTTCTTTGACTAGATAGATAGTTGGGAATTAGCTCACTTTCTCCTCTCCACTTGATGTGGTAGAGTAAGAAAGCTATATGAGAAATTCCGCACCTTATTCTCTGCCCTAAGAGTCTTTATATAGAACCCTAATAAGAGTCCACCTCTAATTTGGTTGCCTAAAAGACCCTTTAAAATAATATTAAGGAAATTGCCGAAAATAGCAACTAGCAACATGTTAAAGATCAGTTAAAGGGTGACTTTGAGATGAAAGACTTGGGTGCCTCAAGGAAGATATTGGGTATGGAGATGCAGAGAGACAAATTTTCTGGGAAATTGTTCTTGTCTCAGAAAACGTACATCAAGAAGGTGTTGGAACGTTTTGGTATGACTGAGGCAAAACCTGTCGGTACTCCATTGGCATCACACTTCAAGCTTTCGGTTGATCTTTCACCGACAACTGATAAAGAGATAGAGCACATGTCACGGGTGCTTTATGCAAGTGCAGTAGGTAACATTATGTATGCTATAACACAAGGCCTGATATTTCACACCCTGTTAGTGTAGTCAGCAGATACATGGACAGACTTGGAGAGGTCATTGGCAGGCTGTGAAATGGATACTGCGGTATCTAGGAGGAACTGTGGATGTTGGTCTGGTTTACTACATATGGGCTGACACTTCTAGTTCGGTAGTTGGACTTGTGGATTCAGATTTTTCAAGGGATCTTGATAGGATGAGATCGCTGACGGGCTATACGTTCACACTCTGCGGGAGTACCATAAGTTGGAGAGCAGTGCTACAGTCAGTAGTATCTCTGTCTACAACGGAAGTTGAGTACATGGCAGCAACAGAGGCGGTGAATGAGGCAATATGACTGAGTGATTTAGTTGGTGATTTGGGTCTGAAGCAGGAGGTGACAGAAGTCTACTGCGACGACCAAAGTGCGATTCATATGACCAAAAATCAAATTTATCACGAGAGAACTAAACACATTGATGTCAGGTATCACTTTATCTAAGACGTGATTGAAGAATGGAAGATCACGCTTAAGAAGGTGTCTACGAAAGATAATCCAGCGGATATGCTGACCAAGGCAGTTATAACTTTCAAGTTTAAGTACTTCTTGTAGACGGTAAAATGTCTACGGGTCGGAAAGTCTGACAGTCAACGGGTCGACGGTCAAATGTCTTGTCGGGTCGGGTCGGATGCTTCGGGGACCGGCTACGTGTCGAAAAGAACCTGCACACAAAAAGAGAGAAGAGATCGTGAAGCCTCTGGGACACCGGGATGGTGCCGGCCTAAGGGGGCTCCGACGGTCAAGTCAGATACTTGATCAAATATAAATAAGAAGGTCAAAGTGGGCAATAGAAGGGTAACCGTCGTCGGAGTGCTTAGGTGTCGCGGCTCGTGAAGTTGTCGGAACAGATCTCCACGGTAGTGATTTACTTACGGTAATTAAGAGGGTGAGGGTAACGAAGTATCGTTGTTAACTCGCTGGTCGTAAAGGAGACTTGCAATAAGGTGCTGATCGTAAAGGGATCCGCAATAGGGTGCTGGTCGTAAGTGGATCGGACGGTGAGGATGAATGAAGGTGATACGCCTAGCGTCTTATCGCTAGATGAATGATGCAGTAAGGAGGTGGTCGTATTAGGATGGTGATACGGCCAGCTAGTTACTGCTGGATGGGTGTTACCGTCGGATGGGAGATATTTCAGACCGAAGGGCTCTTATGCAACAAGGTGGTGACCGTATGGTGTTGATACGGTTAGCTCGTTGTCGTTAGATTTGTGACTATCGGACTCCTATCTCGCAACTTCTAAGACAATGAGTTAGAGACTTTGAGAGGATCAGAAGATCTTTGAGATGCTTATGAGAGAGCAAGTGAGTAGAGAGAATGGATTAGACTACTCGAGTACTGTTGTCGAATATTGGATGCCTTGGTCTGGTTATAGCCTCTTGTATTTATAGTGGTAGAGGAGGGTCGTCTTGATGACGGTCAGCTCGTAACCGACGTAATTATTCTGTGACATTACTCATGGAAGTACGTTAAGAGATAGGGGATCTGACGTATCGACTGTCAGATGAGTATTCGAATCTCTTGGGGGACGGTCAGGATGTTACCGCGTGTGCGATAAGCTACTGGCCGGTAACGTCCGTCTTCAAGTGGAAGATACGGAATATTCACCATTAGTGCGGTTATGGATTGCGCGATACCCTTCTAGCCGTCAGATAGCTTAGTACTAGGAGGTGGTTATCGCGCGACACGTGTCAGATACGATTAGTGTTAAGCGGGTATGGATCTGGTGATCATGCTAGCGTCTTGGGCCGTTACCGGGCCTCCTTATCATGCTTCGCGGATTTTATCCTTACGAAGCGGTTGTTCATAAATTCTGCGGGCACCTCGTGGGGCGGATATTTGCCCATACACTTCTTAGACTTGATTGGAATTTCCAGATGTTGAGCCCTGACTGGACTGGAGCGGCGATGACTCAGAGCTATGGTGGTGGCAGTTTAAGTCAAGAGGAACATATTCAAGTCAAGGCGGAGAATTGTTGAAAATGGCTTGAATATGGGTTGATATCCAACCCGGTTTACAACCCGCTAACCCGCTCGGCGCAGAATTTTGGACCCGTTAGCAGAGCTGATTACTGAGACAGGGCTGGTATGTGATGCAGGGCGCTGAGGCAGAGCTGATCTCCGAGACAGAGCTGGAATGCGGATCTAGGCTTATGTCGGTTATTAGTGTTAGCGTATCTATGTGTATTTCAGATTTAGTAAGAGAGAGTCAAATTCTCACGAATCTCTTGTGTGACTTGTTTGCTTATCATAGTGGAAATCATCGTGCCGTTGTAGCCTTGGAGTAGGTCTCACGAACCGAACCACGTAAATCTCTTCTGTTCAGTGTGATTGTTCTTTATTTCCTATTGTTTTTCTTTGATTACTTGATTTCGGTCATAACAACCCCCAATTGTCCTTTCAACAAAAAAAAAAACCCGAATTGTCATAACATGTATTAAGTTGATCCCTAACTCTCTTGTAACATCTCTTCTTAGTGTTGAGAACTATTAAGGAAGTATTATTTCTTTTGTAAATAAAATACAATAACACATTTTCATAAAAACAATTAATATTCTCGTTATTTTACAACATCATCATTGAGTTTAACCTTAAGAAGGAGCTTTGTATATTATTACATGTTTGTCGAAATTTGGGTTGAATATACTCGTCTCCTAACAATTACAAATGTTTATATAACAATACAACATTCAAATATATGATGGTTACTTAAAAAGGTTAAGTTATATCCAGGGCCGGCCCTGACTTTTGTGAGGCCCGAAGCGAATTTTATCTCATTGTGGCCCTTTACGTTATATATATATATATTGAAAAGTTACTTTGGCCAAAAGCTCTTTTATCATTGAAGATCGATCAATTATTTAGCATGAATTTTGTATCCAAGTTTGGATGGATTTGCAGAAATCATGTATATGCAAGATTTACGCACACATTTGCACGAGTTAACACATAGTTGTATAGTTTGACAAATAGTTGAAGTTTGAAAATCAACTCACATTAAAGTTGCATTATAAATCCTATTGAGAAAAATCTTAAGGGCTTCGCCAACTTATACTCATTCAGATTATCAGTATCATTCTCCACTGGAAAAAAACTCGGAGATATAATCTTTCATACTGACTTAAATCGTAAGAGTCTTTTCGAAGATTTCTCCATAAATTTCCGAGAATGAAAGAAATAAGGGGGAAGATAGAGACATAAAGAGTAGACGGAGACGAGAGAAAAAGGAAGATAACGGTGAGAGCGATGTGTGTTAGTGAGACACGCCTACAAATGGTCGACTTACACTTCTTTACAACGCGAGTCATTTTTGAGACATTAAAATGGTTCATAATATAGAAAGATTAAGGAGAAAATACTTTGAAAGAATAAGTAAAAACGAAAAGAAAAAAAAGCCGAGCGATGGAATTATAATTTCGGGACTAAATTTGAGTAATTGATAAAATATGGGGGCAAACTGTATAGTTGGCTATAGTTTAGGGCCCAACTGTAATAAGCTATTCAAAAGCGGAATGGTAACAACCACGTGATTCTGAAAGGAGGAAAAGTGGGTTGACGTAGGAGTCAGTAATAGTGCGCTTTATTTCACTAAGTTATTTACAGGCACCCATCCTTTCTTGAAGATTGAAAATATAAATGTGGCCCCTAAAATTTTGTGGCCCAAAGCGAGGCTTTGCTCGCTTTGGGCCAGGGCCGGCCTTGTGTCCAACTACTTCACCAAAGACTGATGGACAATGGGAAGAAAGCTCTTAATATATACTCATTTGGTAAATTTCTCGCAAAGCTCGGGGTATTTGAGTCTTAAAGTGAACCGCAATGCCTCATATTTGGCTTCATTGAATACAACCCTTTGGGTAGTTGAACGGTTAGGCTAAGTCAATCGCCACTCTCCACCTTGACTCATGGTGGACCAGCATAGTTTGGCTGCAAATATTTCAGCCATTGATTATCTTCAAGGGAATTAAGAAACATTGTCGTACCCTTAGATTTTGATGTGACATTCTACCATCTTCCGTCTCTTCTAGTTGACCAAGTTTTATGTGTGGTGAATACGACTCTTGAGTAAGAGTAATGCTAAACTTAATTCTAGAGTTACCATTTGGTTGGCGAATTAATTTAAAGTCATTTAAAGTGTCGACATAAACTTCAAATATCTTTGAAGGTCTCGGGTTCGTTCCCAGAGGAGGTGGAATCTTTGGGTTATTGAATTAAGGTTATTAGGATATATAAATAATGTAGTTGGACTTTAAACATGTTGTTATTAAAATTTGGCGGTTATTGTGCTTATCACATCTTTGATGTATCAATGTCATTCTAATGACTATACTACATAGTAGTCAATTTCCCAAAAAAAACCTTAATCCTATAAACATAAAGTGTCGCGTGAGATTTTGGAGTGGTTTGTTGAAAATTTTCTCTAATGCAAAAGTCAACTGAAAACTTATCAATATTTGAATTTGAAACACAGAAACCAAGTCTTTATATATTCTCAAAATAACTAATTACTCTCTTTACAAAAATAACTATGTCACGTAAGTAGAAAAACAAGTTTAGAGTTTTGCATGGAGACATATAAGAATTGTGGATCTCCATTTTTGCTACCTATGAATGAGAATCATAAGTGACGATGCACAAAATATCCAGACGTTGACTGACGTCAAGAAGTCAAGAATAGACCAAAAGTCCAACGGGTCAACACGGCCTAAGGCAACAGGACTACTGAACCTGTAACGCTCCACCACCTACGCCCAAAACTGAGAGGTTGGCCTGGATCAGCTCAGAGCTATCTGCTGATGTCAAAAAATGGCTTTCCGTTATATCATCATGAAACAAAGGGACTTGATGTCTGACAGCGTCCGTTAAGGTTAAATATTCAGTTAGATGGACCGCGGTTCTGGATTCCTGCTCCAGCTCCTTGCTCTAGCTCTGGTTCCTTGCTCATGCTCCTTGGTTCCTCGGGGAAAAATCTGCAAAGGCTTTGAAAACCGCTCAGACGCTCAAGACAGTCAGGTTGCTTTTTGCAGTAAAAGAGTGAATGTCGATTGATCCTTTTGGTACGAGTTATGGGAACTCTGTAGTAATGGGAAGACCTCTATGGTTGGAGAAATCGAGTGTGTGTGTTAGGTCTTGAACTCATGTTGTGTGTCAGTGAGTCAAGTGGGTGAAGAAAGCTTATGTCTTGTAGAGGACGATGGGGGCCCTTTTATAGGCTTAGGTAGACCGACTGTGAGTAGACGACCAAGATTGGACGTGATGATCCATCGTTTAGGGAAGTTACTGTTCGTGGTTAGAGTTTTCCTTGTAGTTATCTCGTATCTAGGATAAATAGAAGTTCCTAAGTTCAAGGATCCTTCGTAGATATCCTGCCGAGGTGATAGATATTCTGGGAGATGTTTTCTCCCGTGGGACTCTTGAAGTCCAAACTTGCTTAAACACTCAAGATTTGCGGTCGACTGAGATCTTTAAGGAGATTCTGGGATTTAGTTAGTAAACCTGCAGCGCATTCCTGCCCTCCCAGTTTAGGGTATGAGACTGATGGGCCTAAAAATAGGTCTTTTCCCGCAAGTATACGGGGTCAAGTTATAGTATTGAAAATAAGATCGAGTATCGTCCCAAGGGATAGGTAGGTAACTTCGGATGTTGACTGCGGGTTTAACCCAATAATTAAAATGTCATTAGCTAACTTAGACTAACACACACACCCATCACTCATTGATTTGATGATTGATTTGTAAAATAAAGAAACAAATAAAACTAACTAAACCTATCTAAGAGAGGGGAGAAGATATCTAAGGTTATAAAATCCACCACATAATTTCACTTTATAAAACAAGCACTTAATTACTTAAATCTCTTTTGTATTTACTCGGGATCCAATATAATGAACTATTTG
>BEHA01000357.1:311523-322198 GCA_002897215.1 Eschscholzia californica subsp. californica | reverse complement strand
ATCAAAAAAGGGGGCCATATTTGAATTTACGAAAAAAGGGGACCATAAAGGAAGCTGGTCACAAAGTAGGGGGCCATATAGGAATTAACTCTTTTTTTTATCTTTCCAAGTCGTCGGCCAGCGACCTGATCAGAGAAGGCAAAGAGAGTGGTGGAGAGAGAGAGGTGAGGTGGGGTGGGGAGAGAGAGGTAAATAATAAATAATATTCCCCATAAAATAAAATTGTCAAACAAATTGACCAATTTTTGATCAAGTCTTCACAACCCGAAAACTATTTTGCTTGGCCAGCGCTTTGGGGAAAGCTAAATAGTTTCCGGGGTGTGAAATTTTAAAGGGAATATGTAGAATTTTTGAAATTTTCAGGGGAAATAAATTTTAAGGGGAAACAAAAAAAACACTCCACCTCACCTCAATCTATCTCCACCTTACCTCACTCTCTCTCCACCTCACTCTATCTCCACATCACCTCTTTGTCTTCTCCGATTTGGTCGCCGGCTGGAAAATTTTCCGGCCGGCGACCATGAAGAAAAAAAAAATTTTCACTCTCTCTCTCTCCGCCCGGCGACCTAATCGGAGAAGATAGAGGTGAGGTGGAGAGAGTGAGGTGACGTGGAGAGAGAGAGAACTGAGGTGGAGAAGTATTTTGCTTTTCCCTAAATAAAATTGTCAAACAAAATTGACCAATTTTTGACCAGGTCTTCACACCCCGAAAACTATTTAGCTTTCCCAAAAGCGCTGGCCTTTTGCTTTCCCCAAGTGGCCATGAAAACTTGGGTGGATTTTGACTACGGTAATTGAGCAAATTTCCCTAAATTGAGGTGCCTAATCCGACTCAATGGATTGCCAGGTCCCCCACTCCACCAAAATTAGGTCGTTTATCGAGACAAATCCATCCAAACCGCGTTCTTTTTTTTCTTTTTTTTTTTTTGTTGAAAGACCAAACCGCCTTTCATCAAAAAAAAAAAAGAAAACAAAACCGCGTTCCCAATTTCCTTATTAAAAACTTTTCATCTGAACCGTTAGATTCGAAATACACCGCTTTATCCTGTTCGTTGAAATAAATTCACAAACCTTATAAATAGAGGCTTTATTGCCATTCGACCCAATCGTCTTTGATTTCTGTTTTTTGGTTCTCTCTTTCCCTTTCTCCCTCGTCTCATCATCTGTTAGGGTTTATGGTGCCTGATCCTTATTTTTCTGTATTCGTTTTAGGGCTTGTTCGAGATCCTTCAAGCTTTTGCTGATTGATGGTGCCTGATTGATTTGGTTTGCTTGTTTTTGGTTTTCCACTCAATAACCTAGAAGTTTTGATTTGGTTTTTAATTGTGTTCTTTGATCATTCGTAGTATAGTATGGGTTGGATTTACGTTCTTGATCGGTTTATCGTTATTGCAGATTTGATAATCATGCAATTTGGAGATTTGGATTGTTATTGAATTCTACTACACATGGGATTCAAGTTTATATTAGATAACCAAGGGGGTCATTAATTCATTGATAATTCTGATGTCGATCTCAATGGTGCTATGGTGCACCATACGATCCGCATCAGGGTCATCCTCTTTAGATGGTTCAGTGACGACCTAACCAAATTATGGTTTATTGATTTGATTTCTATTCAGGGGATTCGCAGTTCTTCATATCGATCACCTGCTGTCGTTTGTCAGATGAAGTGTTGAGAGGAACAATTTGTTGTTGGTATAGAAACTTACACATGATTTAATTTTCTCTTACCCAGTTATTGTTCACCAGAACTTTAGATGATTGCCTTCCGTTGATATTGTTTATATTGATACTTTCTGTGTGGTGTCGAAAGGAGCTTTGGGTAGCCTGTTTGCGTATGGTGTCAACTTTAGGACATCATGTTGGTCATTGTAAGGTTTATTGATTGGGTCTGTAAGTGATGAATTGGTGTTATTGGGGATGGTTGCCTTCTTATTAGTTGTCCTTCTACTATCGACCAATGTGATATTTTAACCAGTTAACATTTGAGAATGTCTTCATTAGATTGTTGTTCTCTCCAGGTTGTTGGTAACGCATTTCTTGTTGATGTGATATATGAAGTTCTGCAATGTCTTCAAGAGGATCTTTTGTTCAAAGGGGGTTAATTTAGTTATATTTGATCATGATGACCTCTTTCAACGAAAAGTTGGAAACTTATGTGTAACTTATGTTCGCTATGGAATAGCAATTCCTCCTTTTCTTGTATTTACACGAGGAAGGCTTTGTGGCTTGTTTAGTAGTTGTACATATTTATTTTGTTTTCTTGTTTGCTAGGTGGACTAGGATCAACTATGAGGAGCTAAGTGTGCTCTATCCGAATGAGTCTTTCTTAACTTGCTTCTCTAACTTCTTTATTTTTTTTAGAGGGAATAGTAATTGAAGAATGCAATAGTCATTAACTTTTCCATAACACTTCATACATTAACACTCCTCAGGAATATGCAAAACACTAAGATTCTTGTGGGGTATAACATACAGATTCCACTCTAGTATTGTTTGTCCGCTTCGAGGATGGCAAGTGTCTACTAGAGACATTTTCAACTGAGTGTCTTCTGTTTTTGGAGTTGCGTTGTTCATTGTGAAAGGGGGTTCTAATTTTTTTTCAACTCATTTGACTTCTATTCTTTTTAAGGAAAAATAATTGAACCATGTTGTTTGATTTCCCAGGAGTCTCAAATTGGACTTGCTCCGTGGAGGCTTGACTTTGCTCGCCGCCAAGGAATGTGCCATGTCCATGTAGATTAGTTGAACCTGTTCTTCTCATTTACCTCGGCCAAAATAGTACCATTAGAACTTCTTTTTGGTTTTTAGTGTGCCATATTTTAAAAATCCTGCTAAATCTTTTCATTCCTTAACACGTGCAGCCTTAGCTTCTTCAATTAGTTGGTTTCTAGAACACCAGGCATCCAGTGGAGGCATTTTGCTGGAAGCGATTATTGCGTCGAGACTCCCAATAGTTGATTTTTTATCTTGGAAGGGGTTTTTTATCTTCTGACTTGCTTACTTGATTTTTATCCTAGTTAAAGGACACAATAATTGAAGCATGCAAAATTCTTTTGATTTTGTCAGGGATTCAAATGGACTAAGATGTCATTTGGTATTCATCCAAAGGGTTTACCTATTTTACATGGATTCCACAAAATTCTACTTCATCTATGGTTTATCTGTCATTCCACAAAATTTTGAGTTTCTACTTTTGTAGCATATCACATTCTAAAGTCTCGCTCTATCTTTCTATTCTCTAATATGTGGAGTCTTCCTTTGTGTTATTTGTTAGTTTCAAGGATGACTGGCGTTCTGAGGAAAAAGTTAGTGTGTTCTTGGAAGGGATATTCTTGTCGAGTTTCACTTTCTTCTTTGATTTTTATCCTTAGAGGAGGAATTATTGAAGTATGCAAAGTTCATTTTCTTTCAGGGATGTGAGAATTGAATTTGCTCTTGGAGGCATCACTTCGTTTTGTGAATTGAGGGGGTTTTCCTATCTTCTGTTGTTCCATTGAAATCTTCTCCTTACTTTTGGTTTATGATTTGTGTTAGTTATGCAAAGATAAAACTAGTAAATATCTATTTAATTCTTATTCAGTAACCTGCAATACGCTAGAAGTATTCTTTTGCGTCCTAGTGGTGTTATATTGGAGGACTGGGTGTTTTGTTTTCTTGAACTTGGTTATCTGATTAAATTTCTTCTTTTAGTTTCTTTTTCTTCACCGAGTTGATCTTCTATTGGAACACAAATTTATTTTTCTCAGGGATCCTTGTGCTGGGAGAGTCCTCTTTATTGTTAATGTCGTCAAGGCGAAACGTAACAACGCTTTCTAATTTCTTCCCTTTAGAGTGTCTGGAATAGTTATAAGTTCTCATTTGAGTATATTTATTTGCTAGGAGGATGGTGGTCAACTTTGTCGTTAGCCATGTGAAGGGGCCAAAGGGGTTATCTGAAGATGTTTGTGTCATTTTTGTCGTTGTTTGAGAAGTTAAAATAACACATGCTAGATCATGTGATGCTCCTCAAGGATTTGCATCTTTGACGAATCCAACGAGATGCATTAGTTTCCTCCGAAGGGGGTTTTTCTGATTTATGTTGTAAGAAGTTCTCCTTTCATGAGGGTGTTCATAATAACTGCCTATCCAAATACTTTCCAGGGATTCAAGGATTTGATTCCCGTCCTGCCTCATGCTTTTGGGATTAACAATCAAACAGTACAACTTCAATTTCTTTTGTGTTCTTACAGTTTCTAGCTAGCTTTAGTTGAGAAATTTGAAAAAATATATTTTATCTATCCCTAACCTGTTGCCTGAACCCTCCTGTTAATTGTTACTTTAGGACAACAACGGTTTACGGTGAGAAGTTAATTTGGCGTTTTCAGAAGAGGCATCTGTTTCAACTTTCATTTTGATGAAGGGGGTTTTCTGCCCAAGTTTCATTTGGATATACCTCTCAAATTCTTGTGTTGTAGGTCTTGGGTTTCTTTTGTTTACATATATTGGACTTAGTTCATCCTGGTTGGTTGTTTTACAGTGGTTTGGTACATGTGCAGAAGATTTGGTTTGATTTCCCAGGGGTCTCAAATTGGACTTCCTCCAAGGAAGCATGACTTGCCGTCAAGGGGGTTTTCTTATTTTACGTAGAGTGCACAATGTCGTTCTTTATTATTATTAAGGAATAATAATTGAATCATGTTGTTTGATTTCCCAGGGGTCTTAAATTGGACTTCCTCCAAGGAGGCATGACTTGCCGTCAAGGGGGTTTTCCTATTTTACGTAGAGTGCACAATTTCGTTCTTTATTCTTATTAAGGAATAATAATTGAATCATGTTGTTTGATTTCCCAGGGGTCTCAAATTGGGCTTGCTCCATGGAGGCATGACTTCGCTTGTCCTTCAAGGGGGTTTTCTTATTTTACATAGAGTCCACAACATCGTTCTTTATCCTTCTCTCCGAAGCTCTACTTGTTTGGATTAATAACATTTGATCTACGTAAAACTTTTCAGGAATGTGCGATGTCCATATAGATTAGATGAACCTGTTCTTCTCATGTACCTCGGCTAAACAGTACCACAGAAACTTCTTTTTGGTTTATATTTTGCCATATCTTAAAAATCCTTCTAAATCTTTTCATTCCTTAACATGTGCAGCCTTGATTTCTGCTATTAGTTGGTTCCTAAAACAACGGGCATCCAGTGGAGGCATTTTGCTTGAAGAGATTATTGTGCCGGGAGTCCCACTTGAATTTGTCTAAAAAATTTAATCCTTTTCAGTTTCTACTTTCTATCATATCACGTTCTAGAATCTCGCTCTATCTTTCTATTCTCTAACATGTAAGGTCTTCCGTTGTGTTATTTGTTAGTTTCAAGGATGACTGGTGTCTTGAGGAAACGTTAATGTGTGTTCGTGGAAAGGATATTCTTGTCGAGTTCCACTTGGGTTCTAAAGTTCCTTCTGTTACAAAAATTGAGGGGGTTTTCTGCCTTTTGACTTGCTTCTTTGATTTTTATTCTTGGAGGAGGAATTATTGAAGCCTGCAATGTTCATATTTTCTCAGGGATGTGAGAATTGAATTTGCTCTGGAAGGCATTACTTTGTTTTAAGAATTGAGGGGGTTTTCCTATCTTCTATTTTTCCAATGGAATCTTCTCCTTAATATCTGGTTGTGAAAGTGGTTAGTTATGCAAATATAGAATTGGTGAATCTATTTAATTCTTTTCCAGGAACCTGCAATACTCGAGTATTCTCGTGTCCTAGTGGCGTTCTATTGAAGGACTGGGTTATTATTTTTTCTTGAATTTGGTTATCTGATTGAATTTTCTTCATTCAGTTTCTTTTTCTTCACCGAGTTGATCTTTTTGGAACACAATATTATTTTTGTTAGGGATATTTGTGGTGGGAGAGTCCTCTTCCGTGTTAATGTTGTCAAGGCGAAGCGTAACAAAGCAATCTAATTCCATCACTTTAGAGTGTCCCGAATAGATATTAGTTCTCATTTGAGTATATTTGTTTGCTAGGTGGATGGTGGCCAACTTTGTCAAGTTAGCCATGTGAAGGGGCCAAGGGGGTTATCTGAAGATGCTCGTGTCATTTTTGTCGTTGTTTGAGAACTTAAAATAACACATCAACTTCAATTTCTTTTGTGTTCTTACAGTTTCTAGTTAGCATAAATTGAGAAACTTGAAAAAAAACATTTTGTCAATCCCTCCTAACCCTCCTGTTAATTGTTACTTTAGGACAACTGAGGTTTACGGGGAGAAGTTAATTTGGCATTTTCGGAAGGGGCATCTGTTTCAACTTTCATTTTGATGAAGGGGGTTTTCTTCCTGAGTTCCATTTGGATATATCTCTAAAATTCTTGTGTTGTAGTTCTTGGGTTTCTTTTGTTTCATGTCTTGGACTTAGTTCATCTTGGTTGGTAGTTTTACAGTGCTTCGATATATGTGCAGAAGTCTTGGTTCTTAAAGGGGGTTTTCTATTTCAAGCTGATTACTTAGAGTGACATTTTTTGTGTTGGGTTTTATCTAGTTTAAATGTTGATAAATTGGGATTCCTTCACTTAATTACAGGGACATCCTTATGGAGTGTTAGTTACTAAAAATTGGATAATCTCCTGACGTGGAAAGAGTAACACTGAAATTCCTTCAAAACTATTTTTCCTTTTTGTGGATATTCTGTTCCAGGGAGCACTATGGCAGTGTAATTCAATTCTTTTTAGGGTGTGCAAGTAGGAATCTCAGCTACGGTCACTTGTCAATACTTTGGTGGCTTAGGAAGTGTAAATACTCTTTTTTGCCGTCTTATGCCGAAAGAGTAGCATCTCATCCTCAGTTTATCTTTTCTTCCGATCAGTCTGGTTACTTTTTCCTCATTTTTAGCAGATATATTCGAATGTTGTATAGGGTGTTTTGTATGCTAACTTGGTCTTTTCTATTTTGAGCTCATATATTCGAATGTTGGGTACATGAGATTTCTTCTCCTTACTTTCAGGGATATGCGTTGGAGGTTTCAGCTGTCTGTAACTGGTCATATCTTGATTCAGGAAACATCGAGGCTTACTTGTCAATTAGTATCAATTTTTCTTCTCAATACTGTTAACTTACCTTAATCATTTCTGAAGAACTCAAACTTTGAATGGATTATTTATTCCCTACGCGGTTAGGGTTAATATTATCGTTCTTGAAGAGAGTTTTCCCTTGCTTCTTCGAGCAATTTTTTGTTTTTAGGTGTTTCTGCCGATCCAGATACTGACGATCACCGGCCCTTGGTATTCTAGGACGGGTTTACACTGAGATCAATTTATCTGAAGGGGGTTTTCTGAAACTTTTACTCTAGTCCAAGTTTTCCCCATTCATATTAAAATTGCCATTACCATACTTTTAGGATGTGCGCTTGTTTGGGTATGGAATAGAGGTCCTGGCAAAGAGGAGTAGCGTTTGAGGTTCTCTCCGATCATTTTCTGGAGTTCTGTTTTTTTTGGGGGGCTGTTCTGTTGAATCCTATTGTTAGCTTGTTCCATTGAATTTTTGTGGTCGTGTGAAGATTATCGTTCTGTTTTTTTTCAACCGGTGTCTTGGTTTGCTGAGGGGGGTTTTATACACCGACTTTTAATAGTTGCTTGACAGCATTTTGTGTGTTGCTGCACCAAATTATTTCCATGAAATGTTCAGGGATGCTTGCTATCCAGCACTTGTCTTGGTCTTCCGAGTTGTATGACTAGAAATTGCTCTGAAAATGACTTGGTCTCTTTGCAGGGAGTTTTCTGTATGAAGTTGTGTGGAGTTGCATTATTGTGGTTGCTCCTGTCCATACTCAACGACTTGAAGCGAGATGGAGGAACTTTGGAGTTCTCTAGCGAACAGAAGGAAGTAACTTTCTATGGGTTATGTTATGTTATTTTATGGGTTCCAGGAGAATAAGGTTCCGTTACTTTCTTCTTCTGTTCCCATTTCGAAGTTATATGCTGTCTAGTGTGGTTCATTTAGTGGATTTCTTATGTGATGGATATCTACAGGGATGTTGCAAATCCAGTTCTAGCGGGATAGTAGCTTGTGCTCAGGCTCTTCACACTTGTTTCCTTTTTGTGTTTCTCTTTTGTCTAGGTTCGATTGTTAGTGAAATGTGGCTGGTAAACGGTCCTTGCGTAGATGAACGGTGATGCTATTGGATTTGGATCTTAATTGTTTTCTTTGATCAGTCGTAGTATAGTATGGGTTGGATTTATGTTAATGATTGGTTTATCGTTTATACAGATTTGATAATTATGCAATTTTGGAGATTTGGATTGTTATTGAATTCTACTACACATGGGATTCAAGTTTATATTAGATAACCAAGGGGGTTATTAATTCATTGATAATTACTTTGATTTGTGTTAGAGATGGTTCTGATGTCGATCTCAATGGTGCTATGTGCACCATACGAATATACGATCGGCATCAGGGTCATCCTCTTCAGATGGGTCACTGACGAACTAACCAAATTATGGTTTATTGATTTGATTTCTGTTCAGGGGATTCACAGTTCTTCATATCGATCACCTGCTGTGGTTTGTCAGATGACGCGTTGAGGGGAATGATAGGAACAATTTGTTGTTGGTATAGAAATTTATACATGCTTTAATATTCTCTTACTCAGTTACTGTTTACCACAACTTTAGATGGTCACTTATTTAGGTTTCATCTTTCTGAAATCGCACAGAACACCAACTTGTTTAGTTGCTTAGGGATGATTGCCTTCCATTGATATTGTTTATATTGATACTTTCTGTGGATGTATAGAAACACAGACATGATATCGTTTTATGGTATTGTCAGTCTGGAGTCTATTCTCTGCTTGGGTAGCCTGTTTGTATATGGTGTTAACTTTAGGACATCATGTTGGTCATTGTAAGGTTTATTGATTGGGTCTGTAAGTGATGAATTGGTGTTATCGGGGATGGTTGCCTTATTATTAGTTGTCCTTGAACTATCGACCAATGTGATATTTTAACCAGTTAACATTTTAGAATGTCTTCATTAGATTGTTATTCTCTCCAGGTTGTTGGTAATGCATTCTTGTTGATGCGATCTCAGTTTGTGTAGATTATTGTCATCAAAAATGGAAATTTTGCGTCAAGGGAGTACAACTTATACAATGCAGTATAGATTGTTTTAGTTCTTTGTTGATGCTGAAATATGCAATATAAGAAGTTCTGCAATGTTCTGCAGGGAAGTCATTGTCTTCAAGAGGATCTTTTGTTCAAAGGGGGTTATTTAGTTATATTTTTCTCGGGTTGTTTTCTGTTGTTGCTTCTATGATCATGATGACCTCTTTCGACGAAAAGTTGGTAACTTATGTTCCGCTTTCTTTCTCAGGGTGTTCGCTATGGAATAGCAATTCCTCCTTTTCTTGTATTTACATGGGGGAAGGCAGTGCTTTCAATATAACTAGTTGCGTTCTTGTTTTTTGTGGCTTGTTTAGTAGTTGTACGTATTTATTTTGTTTTCTTGTTTGCTAGGTGGACTAGAATCAACTATGAGGAGCTAGGTGTGCTCTATCCGAATGAGTCTCTCTTAACTTGCTTCTCTAATAACTTCTTTATCCTTTTTAGAGGGAATAGTAATTGAAGCATGCAATATTCATTAACTTTTCCTAGGGATTTTTGAACTGAACGTTTCTTAAGAAGATATGATTTAGTTTTCTTTTTGAAGTGTTCCTTTTTCCTATTTTACACATATAACATAAGACTCTTCTTTACCTTCTACGGGTTTACCATAACACTTTATACATTTAACACTAAGATTCTTGTGGTATATAACATACAGATTCCACTTTAGTATTGTTTGTCCGCTTCGAGGATGGCAAGTGTCTACTAGAGACATTTTCAACTGAGTGTCTTCTATTTTTGGAGTTCCTTTTGCGTTGTTCATTGTAAAGGGGTATTGTGAAAGGGGCAATTTTTTGTTTTTAGGTGTTTCTGCCGATCCAGATACTGACGATCACCAGCTTTTGGTATTCTAGGACAGGTTTACACTGCAGTTTATCTTAAGGGGGTTTTCTGAAACTTTTACTCTTGTCCAAGTTTTTCCTATTCATATTAAAATTGCCATTACCATACTTTTAGGATGTGCACTTGTTTGGGCATGGAAGAGAGGTCCTGGCAAAAAGAGTAGCGTTTGAGGTTCTCTCTAATCATTTTCTGGAGTTTTGATTTTTTTGGGGGTTGTTCTGTTGGATCCTGTTGTTAGATTGTTCCATTGAATTTTTGTGGTTGTGTGAAGATTATCTTTCTGATTTTTTTCAACCGGTGTCTTGGCTTGCTGAAGGGGGTTTTGGTTTTATACACCTACTTTTAGAAGTTGCTTGACAACATTTTATTTGTTGTTGCACCAAATTATTTCCATTAAATGTTCAGGGATGCCTGCTATCCCGCACTCGTCTTGCTCTTCTGAGTTGTAGGACTTGAAATTGCTCTGAAATGACTTGGTCTCTTTGGAGGGAGTTTTCTATATGAAGTTGTGTGGAGTTGCATTATGGTGGTTGCTCCTGTCCATACTCAACAACGTGAAGCGAGATTGAGGAACTTTGGAGTTCTCTAGCGAGCTATTTAAGGGGTTGGTCAGTACTCTTGTTGAGTTTTCTTCTCCTTTCTTAGAGAGTTCATTACACTATCCTTGCTGCAGTGTTCAAGAGGGTTTTAGTTGGA
>BEHA01000357.1:265259-283525 GCA_002897215.1 Eschscholzia californica subsp. californica | reverse complement strand
AGTGGTTTGGTACATGTGCAGAAGACTTGGTTTGATTTCCCAGGGGTCTCAAATTGGACTTGCTCCAAGGAGGCATGACTTGCCGTCAAGGGGTTTTCTTATTTTACGTAGAGTCCACAACGTCGTTCTTAATCCTTATTATGGAATTGTAATTGAAGCCTGTTGTTTGATTTCATAGGGGTCTTAAATTGGACTTGCTCCATGGAGGCATGACTTTGCTCGTCCTTCAAGGGGGTTTTCTTATTTTACATTGAGTCCACAATATCGTTCTTTATCCTTCTCTCTGAAGCTTTACTCATTTGGATTAATAACATTTGATCTACGTAAAACTTTTCAGGAATGTGCGATGTCCATATAGATTAGATGAACCTGTTCTTCTGATGTACCTTGGCCAAACAGTACCACTGAAACTTCTTTTTGTTTTCTAGTGTGCCATATCTTAAAAGTCCTGCTAAATCTTTTCACTCCTTAACATGTGCAGCCTTGTTTTCTGCTATTAGTTGGTTCGTAGAACAACGTGCATCCAGTGGAGGCATTTTGCTTGAAGAGATTATTGTGCCGGGAGTCCATCTTGAATTTGCCTAAAAAATTTAATCCTTTTCAGTTTCTACTTTCTATCATATCACGTTCTAGAATCTAGCTCTATCTTTCTATTCCCTAACATGTAAGGTCTTCCTTTGTGTTATTTGTTAGTTTCAAGGATGACAGGTGTCTTGAGGAAACGTTAACGTGTGTTCGTGGAAAGGGTATTCTTGTCGAGTTCCACTTGGGTTCTAAAGTTCCTTCTGTTATAACAATTGAGGGGGTTTTCTGCCTTTTGACTTGCTTGTTTGATTTTTATTCTTGGAGGAATTATTGAAGCCTGCAATATTCATATTTTCTCAGGAATGTGAGAATTGAATTTGCTCTGGGAGGCATCACTTTGTTTTAAGAATTGAGGGGGTTTTCCTATCTTCTAGTGTTCCAATGGAATCTTCTCCTTATTTTTGAAGGACTGGGTTATTTTGTTTTCCTTAATTTGGTTATCTTATTGAATTTTCTTCATTCAGTTTCTTTTTCTTCACCGAGTTGATCTTGATTTGGAACACAAAATTATTTTTGTCAGGGATCTTTGTGGTGGGAGAGTCCCTCTTCCATGTTAATGTTGTCAAGGTGAAGCCTAACAAAGCAATCTAATTCCATCACTTTAGAGTGTCTCGAATGGTTATTAGTTCTCATTTGAGTATATTTGTTTGCTAGGTGGATGGTGGCCAACTTTGTCAAGTTAGCCATGTGAAGGGGCCAAGGGGGTTATCTGAAGATGCTCATGTCATTTTTGTCAAGTTAAAATATCACATGCCAGATCATGTGATGCTCCTCAGGTTTTCGTCTTTGAAGAATCCAACGAGACGCACTAGTTTCCTCTGAAGGGGGTTTTTCTGATTTATGTTGTATGAAGTTCTCCTTTCATGAGGGTGTTCATAACTAACTGCCTATCCAAATACTTTCCAGGAATTCAAAGATTTGATTCCTGTCTTGCCTCATGCTTTTGGAACAGCCAAACCGTACAACTTCAATTTCTTTTGTGTTCTTACAGTTTCTAGCTAGCGTAAATTGAGAAACTTGAAAAAAAAACATTTTATTAATCCCTCCTAACCCTCCTGTTAATTGTTACTTTAGGACAACTGAGGTTTACGGGGAGAAGTTAATTTGGCGTTTTCAGAAGGGGCATCTGTTTCAACTTTCATTTTGATAGAGGGGGTTTTCTTCATAAGTTTCGTTTGGATAGATCTTTAAAATTCTTGTGTTGTAGTCTTGGGTTTCTTTTGTTTACATGTCTTGGACTTAGTTCATCTTGGTTGGTTGTTTTACAGTGCTTCGTTATATGTGCAGAAGTCTTGGTTCTTAAAGGGTTTTTTCTATTTCAAGCTGACTACTTAGAGTGACATTTTTTGTGCTGGTTTTTATCTAGTTCAAATGTTGATGAATTGGGATTCCTTCACTTCACGACAGGGACATTCTTATGGAGTGTTAGTTACTAAAAGTTGGATAATCTCCTGACGTGGAAAGAGTAACACTGAAATTCATTCAAAACTATGGCACTATGGCAGTGTCATTCTTTTTAGGGCGTGCAAGTAGGAATCTCAGCTATTGTCACTTGTCAATACTTTGGTGGCTTAGGAAGTGTAAATACTCTTTCTTGCCGTCTTATGCCGAAAGAGTAGCATCTCATCCTCAGTTTATCTTTTCTTCCGATCAGTCTGGTTAACTTTTTCCTCATTTTTAGCAGATATCCTGATTATTTTTGCTGCATTATTTGTTTCCAGTTGGTGGGAACTACTCTGGAGAAGCCATCTGGTTTTTGATGAATAGGGGGTTTTGTAAGCTAACTTGGTCTTTTCTATTTTGAGCTCATATATTCGAATGTTGGGTACATGAGATTTCTTCTCCTTACTTTCAGGGATATGCGTTGGAGGTTTCAGCTGTCTGTAACTGGTCGTATCTTGATTCAGGAAACATCAAGGCTTATTTGTCAATTAGTATTAATTTTTCTTCTCAATACTGTTAACTTCCCTTAATCATTTCTGAAGAACTTAAACTTCGGATGGATTATTTATTCTCTAGGCGGTTAGGATTAATATTATCTTTTCTGAAATTTGAATAGAGTTGTCTATCCTTGCTTCTCTGAGCAATTTTTTGTTTTTAGGTTATATTTTGCTTCAACTTCAAGATGAAATTGGATTTAACGGTGCTATTTGGGTGTTTCTGCCGATCCAGATACTGACGATCACCAGCTTTTGGTATTCTTGGACAGGTTTACCCTGCAGTTTATCTTAAGGGGGTTTTCTGGAACTTTTACTCTTGTCCAAGTTTTTCCTATTCATATTAAAATTGCCATTACCATACTTTTAGGATGTGCACTTGTTTGGGCATGGAAGAGAGGTCCTGGCAAAAAGAGTAGCGTTTGAGGTTCTCTTTAATCATTTTCTGGAGTTCTGATTTTTTTGGGGGTTGTTCTGTTGGATCCTATTGTTAGATTGTTCCATTGAATTTTTGTGGTTGTGTGAAGATTATCTTTCTGATTTTTTTCAACCGGTGTCTTGGCTTGCTGAAGTGGGTTTTGGTTTTATACGCCTACTTTTAGAAGTTGCTTGACAACATTTTATGTGTTGTTGCACCAAATTATTTTCATTAAATGTTCAGGGATGCCTGCTGTCCCGCACTCGTCTTGCTCTTCTGAGTTGTAGGACTTGAAATTGCTCTGAAATGACTTGGTCTCTTTGGAGGGAGTTTTCTAAATGAAGTTGTGTGGAGTTGCATTATGGTGGTTGCTCCTGTCCATACTCAACAACGTGAAGCAAGATGGAGGAACTTTGGAGTTCTCTAGCGAGCTATTTAAGGGGTTGGTCAGTACTCTTGTTGAGTTTTCTTCTCCTTTCTTAGAGAGTTCATTACACTATCCTTGCTGCAGTGTTCAAGAGGGTTTTAGTTGGAGATCTGAAAAGTTGCAACTTTGAAGTATTATCTTGTTTTTTTGTGCAACATATTTGTTTGCAGCACGAAACATTCAATCCCTTCTACTTTCAGGGTCCACAATTTGGACAACCACAATCTATATTTGATGTATGTACCGAGGGGAAGGAGAACAAAGGGATTTCTCTTCTTGTTTTTAAGTCTCCTGTTATTCTATTGGTTCCAGGAGAAGAAGGATCTTTTACTTTCTTCTTCTGTTCCCGTTTCGAAGTTATATGCTCTCTAACGGTCCAAATTTAGTGGATTTCTTATGTGATGGATGCAGGGATGTTGCAAATCCAGTTTTGGTTGGATAGTAGCTTGTGCTCAGGTTCTTTACACTTGGTTCCTGGCGTAGATGAACGGTGATGCTATTGTATTGGAAGACTTTACCGTCATTTTTATTTGTTCGTATCACAAAGTGCTTGTGTGTCTGATGTTATAGCTATCTAGTTAGATTATTATCTTTTCTTATTTATCTATGTATGCATCACTTGTGCTTTTTTTCTGCATAGAAAAATTAGTTTGTTCTATCATTGGCTACTTCAAACTGTAAGTAAAAATCTTTTTGGTTGGATATTTGTTTGCATGAGACTTTATTTCAGATGTGTATGCATTGTGTTATGTCTGAGTTGGGAGTGGGATTGAATGCCGTGGTGGTGCCACCACCTGAGCTGGGCACCGCCAAGGCATTTGGTACTACCTCTCTGACAACCATTTTTAACTCCGCCAATGTCAAGTTTTGTACTTGTAATTGCCGGTCCCAAGCCCGGAGAAAGGAGGAGGGGAGATGATTCTGGGTAGAGTTTGTTTAGGATTATCTGTCGAGTCTAGTTTTGCTTTATTTGTTCAATTATATGTTATATTATTTTGCTTTTAGGCTCTAATTTGTAACCTTAGGATGTCACCTAGTGGTCTCTGCAGTGGGGGTTGCATTCTTTTGTTTATGTTGTATGCATCTTAATTTTCTCTGTAGATTTTTTAGGTGACTTAGTACCTGCAGTGAAGTGGGGAGAACGGTTTTGATCTTGTTTTTGTAGCTCAAACTACCCAAAATTTGTGCTTGCTTGAATGTTTTATAGTTCAATGTTTCATTTCTCACCCACTCCAGTGTTATCTCATTAGAATGTTCGCAACTTTATAATACGTCTATTTCTATCATGGCTTGCATCTACGTAGCTGATTTTGTTATTAATACATTTATAACTCTGCTGATCTAGTTTGGTCTTTGTCAGAGTTTTGATAAGCAGATTTTAGGTGGTTAACACAGGTGTGACGACCTACCCGCTTGTAAGGAGCAGTCGGAATGCTCTTTCTGTTGCGCAGTAGTAGTTAGGTTGGTGAATCAGCAAAGCAATTTAGTGGTGTTCTTCATCAAGATTGAAGGTTGCGTCTCTCTTTAACCTATGCGTCTTGAAGGGCGTGCCAGTTATTATTTTCCTGTCTATTGATTATGAGAGAAGCATAGAATGGTAAGTGTTCTGTTTGTACAAAAATCACAGTTTTCTGAATCATTGGTAATTGTGGGGCAGAGATATGCAAAATAACCTTTAAAAGAGAATGTGGAACTCAGTTCTTGAATCACTGGTACATCTTGATTGTTCATAATGTTGGAGTTCATCTTCGAAGGAATCTAAGGTTTTCCTTTACCTTTTTATTTCAATTTTCCAAGGTCTGTTTATCTCTTTCCTTTTCATTGGAAGTCCACAGTTATTTAGAGAGAAGAATAATGAGAAGTTTTTGGTGTTAGACTATAGTTGTGGTTGTTAAATACATGAAATTGAGCTTGTCAAACTGCATTTTCAGACGGATTTGTGGAAGACAGTTTCGTTAATGAGAGAGATGGGAACTTCGAAACTGGCGAAATAATGAATAAAGTAGTCTCCAGCAATTGTCCTGAGTTTTCTGACCATGGCGAAATAATGAATAAAGTAGTCTCCAACAATTCTACTGAGTTTTCTGGTCAGATTTTGAATTCAACGAATAACATGCTAAAAAAATCTTTCTTGAAGCAATACTGTTGAATTTGGAAATTCTTAAAAGAGAAAGTTGTGCAGATTTTGCGATCGAAGTTCTCAAAGTGTTGGATTTCATAATTCTTACATAGTGCTGGATTTTAAAGTTGAAGTGCTAGAATGAAACTGCCCCAAAAGTAGAAATTGCCACCACTTTTGGCTGATATATAAAACTTACTAGGGGTTGTTGTAATATTATCTGGATCGCCCAACACAGGACAAAATCGATCAAACTAGTTATTTAACGGAACGATCTCAAATTTCGTTTCAGATAACCCAAAACCTACTGGATGCGTCTGATTATTACATTTCATTTTAAAATCTATGTCTTTATAATAAAATAGGTGGACGGGACAAATTCTTGGATAAATCCAGTCGTCCTTGAGCACTTGAAGCATTGGGTTGAGCGGGTCCCATACCAAACTTCAATGGCTATTAGGGTAAGCGGGTCAACCGGGCGGACAATTTTGAAATTTGCTTTGTTTATTACCCGCCCACGCCCATTAAGTAGTTCGGGTAATTCGGGTATGGGCGGGTAGCGGGTAAGTTCATGACTTGAAAAAACTCACTTCTTAGTTCTTACTCTCCATTTATAAAGTCTCCAAACACCTTTCTTAATTCTAAAAAGGCAATGTGGACTTAAATTTAGAAGTTATTTGTGTTCTTTTTAGGATTTTAATCTCACATTGAAAACTAATGAAGAATTCTCATGAGATATTATAATATAAACTTATTCCATTCCTTACTCTCTCAAATCCAAAGACTGTCTCATTAATCTACTAGGAAGTCTCTTCGGTCATTGCAAAGTAATGCATTTTGAGTTTGTGTGATTGTCCTTAAACATATTGTTTACTATCTCAACTAGGCCTAGCAACATGGACTGTTGGCCTTCATCAACCCAAAAGATTGATATAATTTGGTTGGTTATCATTGACGTGAGACAGAAATAAGATTGGATGCTTATAAGTAAATTTAGATGTGTTTTGGAGAAATGATCACATATGATCAAATAATTACAACCCATCGAACCAAATGAATATTACAACAAAGAGAACAAAACAATATATTTAGGGTGCGGATGATAACATGTAACTCAAAAACCTAATTTTAATCACGTTATTTTCATAATTCTATCGTTCTCCAAAAAAAAACAATCAAACATTAAGGCTGCTGATTTGGGAAAATAAGAAAATCATCGGCGGTGTAAAGACTTTATGAAACACTGGTCAACTTTAGTTGACCAATATATTTTCTAATTGTTATGGGGAATAATTTTGTTCACCATTTCTTCTCCATACCGGCAATGGTCGCCGGTAAACTGCCATTGTCGGCGATCTTAATTTTTTTTCAAATCTTTCTCTCTCATCTCTCTTTTTACAATCACCAAATCCGACAACCACCATCATCATTTGCATCTCTCTCTCTTTCTTTCTCTCACCGTGTCTCCCTCGCTCTCTATTGTTTTTCCTCCCTCTCACTGCCTCTTTCTCTCTCATTGTGTCTTGAAAACTAGACATAGATAAAGTTCTTTCTTCTTATAAAGGCTACATTTTAATGCTACTACTAATCCCTGTATCTTTCTTATGTATATCGACCCAACTTCAACTAAGTAAGCAATCAGATCAACATAGAATGCAAAAGACATGCCTTTTTCCAGTCTCCAAGATCATTTATGGATCCATTTGTAGTGCAATTAGAAAGTGGTAAAAAATGGTTCCCAGAATAGCAATTGTTTCAAGTGCTAGTAAGCTTCGAAGGATACAAAGTCTTTGAGAAGTTTTGGATATGACCATAAATGAAGGACCCAGTATAATACCTCCCTGGTAAGATCATCAAGAGCAATCAACATTGGTGACAAATAATCGTACAAGCAAGGGGAAGAACTAGGATTTTTCTTCAGGTAAGGTCGTATCAAGTATCTCTGTGTAGGCACGAGAGAGAGAGGAGTGAGAGAGAGAGAGAGAAAGAAAGAGAGAGAGAGAGAGAGAGAGAGAGAGAGAGAGAGAGTGAGAGAGAGAAAACGAGAGAGAGAGTGACTGTGAGAGGGCAAGAGAGCTGGAGAGAGTGAGAGGGGGAGAAAGAAGGAGTGAAATAGAGAGAGAGCAACAGGAAAGAGAGGGAGAGAGGTTAGAGAGAAGGAGGCAGAAAAAAGAAGAGAAAATAGTGGCGGTGATGGTGGCCTGAATTGAAGAAGAAGTAGAAGAAAATATATGTTATTTTCCCTTAAAAATTTGTTTTCCGGATAATCTTCTAAATTTCACATCTTCCGTTTACAAATTTTCACCCCGGATGATATTCTTATTTCTCCAAATCAACAACCAACATTAAATATCTAACTACCGACAAAGAAATCAAAGCTATTTTAAGAGTAAAAATATGAGACAATTGTTTTGAACCAAAACAACAATTATTATTCAACATAAATACATCAAGACAATTTCCTAAGAACTACATGTAATGAGCAAAATCAACAAAAACAAATTAGACCAGATAAGATGAGATACTAATGAATGGCTAAGGGAGAGCTAATCCTAAAATGAAGGCATCAAAACCAAATGTGAATAGTCCACTCAACAAATCATGTAACATAAATACATTAAGAAAAACAACCCAGTTTAACGCAAAAGAAAAGTTAGTAGTTGAACAACATAAATCAAAACTAATTAATTGTTATTGATCATATGAAAAAAATTACTAAAAATTAAAAATGAAATAAGATTTTACATGAAAAAAGAAAGCAAGAAAAAGAATGTAGTAAAAACAATCAGTTTTTCCTGTTCTCCTTCAGCTTCTTTTTTCTGAATTGATATTCAACTGTAGTAAAAAACAACAGTTACACTATATTGTCGAAGAGCATATCGAAATGCTTTTGCACCACCAGAAAACAACTGACCAACTTCAATAAATATTTTATCTCATCCATCAGATTTTAGTTTTGTGTTCTTGTTGGGTTTTACACCCTTATATTAATTTCTATGGAGGAAATAAGACATCTAATGTCTACATTAGTATTCTCAGGATCACATGCATAAGCCCATAATACTAAGCAAAACTAGAAAGATGAATACCTTATTCGCTAGTTTTCCCTCGAACCTTTCCAATTGCTTTTGAGAAGACCAAGAGCTTCAAACGTAGCTCCTCTACTTTGGACACGAGCAATCAACTTGATCTCCCACCTTGTTGTTAGCTAGCACACCAATGATGGTTGGAAGAAGAACACCTTTCTTCTTGACTAGATAGATAGTAATGGGAATTAGCTCACTCTCTCCTCTCTACTTGATGTGGTAGAGTAAAAAAGCTTAGAGAGAAATTCCACCCCTTATTCTCTGCCCTAAGAGTGTTTATATAGAACCCTAATAAGAATCCACTTCCATTTAGGTTTCCTAAAACACCCTTTAGAATAAGATTTAAGGAAATTGTCGAAAATAGCAACTATTGTTCATAACATAAGGAAATGTCCCTCCAAAAATCAGCCCAATCTGAGCCCTAAAAGTGCCCGAATCGGCCTAGAACCAAAAACGCTGTTTTTGGCCTTTTTGTACTATCTTTGCCTAATTCCTTTTTAGGCCAATGAGATATGTTTATGGGACATTCCCATTGTTATATCTCACTCCCACTAGTCATATCCTAGATCAATTTGACACTCTTGTGTGTAACACGTTGTAGGATCCGATTGAAGTTACCGCGAATTACTTCGTAATTCGATGATCGTAGTTTGTTTCTAGCTTAAACTCTACGATCCCTAAATCAATCGGATTTGATGATCTTCTTCATCAATTGTCCTATCCGACAAATTGTTCGCATTGTCACCTTGGTCGAAGGACATCTCCTTCAACACCTTCTGACTCCCACTTAGACTTAGAACAAGTACAATGATCGATTCCCATGTCACTTAGTATCCCATCTGATACGTCACGTCATTCAGACTTTCTTGATCCCGAGTACAACTGTCAAAACAAATGATTAACTTTTAATCCATTTGAGCACGGCCATGCATTTTCAGTTGTTGCTCGTAAAGTGGCCCGAGGACACTGTATCCTAACATAGTTAGGAGGACATAATCCATTCTTGCGCTCCCACTCAACTTCATGTCAATCCTGCCCTTCCCAGTATCCGCCTTTATAACCTCCTTTTACAGTGCGGCGTTTAACGGAACCCAAGTCGGACATTCTTTACATAAGATGAGCTGAGCACTCATGTTTTGAGGAATCTCTCCAATCTTGTCTTTATGAGAAGTTTTGACGATTCATCATTCTTTGGATGAACTTCTCATGTTGAGGGTTATTCCAGCGTATAATCCCTATTATGCACCCACGTAGTCGACTCCTATACTAGTCTTCGTTAGTCATTGTTGTCCATGCAATGACCTGGACTAGGGAATTGATAATGAATTTCTCCAAGTTCACTTAGTAGGGTTTCATTCATCAAATCAGGTATCTGAAAAACCCACTCGGAGTGCTTTCTTTATCATGTGGACTGTCTCTTAAAATACCAAACCAAATTTTAAGGACAAAATAAAATTCCTTTTATGTTATTTATCGAATGTAAGTAATTAGGTACATAAACTCTTTTATGAATCCAAATTACATTTGTCGCCATTCCCCAATGCGCTTTATACCAATGCCCCTCAAGTGTGAGTCGTGTTTGAGCTAAGGTAACAGTTTAGTTAACGGATCTGCAACATTGTCATCCGTGTGAACCTTGCAAATGACCACATCTTATCTTTCTATGATTTCCCTTATCAAGTGGTACTTCCTTTCGTTATGTTTGGACTTTGGGTGTGCTCTTGGTTCTTGGCTTGGGCTATTGCTCAATTGTTGTCACAATAGAGAGTTACGCCCTCTTCCATGCCAAGTACGACACCGAGTTCTATTATGAACTTCTTGATCCAAACTCCTTCCTTTGCAGCTTCCGAGGCCGCTAGGTATTCTGCTTCAGTGGTAGAGTCTGCAACTGTGCTCTGCTTGGAACTTTTCCAACACACCGGTCCTCTATTCAGACAGAAGGTGTAACCGGACTGTGATTTGAAGTCGTCTCTATCCGTTTGAAAGCTTGCATCCACATGGCGGCGTACCATTGTCTTTCGCCTGGATTTGATTGGTAACGGCTACACATGCTTAAAGCATATGAGACGTCTAGGCGAGTGCAGATCATGGCGTACATGATTGATCCTATTGCCGAAGCATAGGGTACTTTCATCATGTGTGCTAGCTCATCAGGACTCTTAGGACACTGATCTTTGCTAAACACCATACCATGTGACATGGGAAGGAATCCTCTTTTGGAGTTTTTCATCTCAAACCGTTGGAGAATCTTATCTATATAAGATTCTTGACCGAGTCCGATCATCCTCCTTGATCTATCCCTATAGATCTTGATTCCTAGTATGTACTCTGCCTCTCCTAAGTCCTTCATGACAAAAATTTACGAAGTCAGTTTTTAACTGATTCAAGCATCAGAATATTGTTTCCTATGATTAATATGTCGTCGACATAAAGGATCAAGAAAACTAGGTCGCTCCCACTAACCTTCTTGTAAACACAAGATTCTTCTGCATTCTTGAGAAATCCAAATTCTTTCATTTTCTCGTCGAATCGAAGATTCCAACTCCGGCTTGCTTGCTTGAGTCCATAAATGGATTTCTAAAGCTTGCAAACTTTTCCAGCATTTTTGGAATCTACAAAACCTTCGGGTTGTGTCATGTACACATCCTCTTCCAGCTTTCCGTTTAGGAAGGCGGTTTTGACATCCATTTGCCAAATCTCATAATCGTAATGAGCTGCAATTGCTAGAATGATCCGAATAGATTTAAGCATTGCGACAGGTGAAAAGGTTTCGTCATAGTCTATACCATGAATCTGTTTGTATCCTTTTGCCACGAGTCTAGCTTTGAAAACACTAACGTTTCCATCCTTGTCAGTTTTCACTTTGAAAACCCATTTGCATCCGATTGGTTTTGCTCCATCGGGCAAACCGATCAAGTCCCATACTTGATTTTCTGACATGGAATCTATTTCCGATCTCGTGGCCTTTAGCCATTTTTCGGAGTCGGGGCTCGTCATAGCTTGGTTGTAGGTACTCGGCTCATTATCTTCTAAAAGTAGGACATCTGTTTTCCGAGATAATTCCTGGAGCCTTTGAGACCTACGAAGGGCCTGAGCAACTTTTGGAGTGTTCTCAACTATTTGAGATGTCTCCTGCGAATTTAATTTGACTTGTGCGGGAGGTTCCACGAGTTTCTCTATCTCGACCTCATTATCCTCTTCCATACTTTGTGGATACATAGGAGCCGCTAAACCTCTTGATATCTCTATATCCGTGTTTATTTGTTGCTCATATCGAATTTCATCGATATCTACATTTCTCCCACTTGTCTGTTTGGAAAGGAATTCCTTTTCAAGGAAGACACCATCTCGAGCAACAAACACTTTGTTCTCAGATTCGTGGTAGAAGTAGTAACCCTTGTCTCTTTTGGATAACCCACAAAGAGACATTTGTCTGATTTGGGTGCGAGTTTATCTCCTTGTAAACGTTTTACATAAACTTCGCATCCCAGACTTTGAGAAAAGACAACTTTGGAACCTTTCCAAACCATAATTCATATGGCGTCTTTTCTACAGCTTTTGACGGAGCTCGGTTAAGTGTGAAAGCAGTCGTTTCTAGAGCATAACCCCAGAACGTGTTCGGAAGATTTGTTAAACTCATCATAGATCGAACCATGTCTAACAAGGTGCGATTTCTCCTTTCGGATACACCATTCATCTGAGGTGTTCCTGGCAGAGTGAGTTGAGATACCATACCACAACTCCTAAGATGAGCGTCAAATTCTTGACTCAAATATTCACCACCTCGATCGGATCGAATGGTTTTTATTTTCTTGCCAAGTTGATTCTCTACTTCGTTCTAAAATTGTTTGAACATGTCAAACGATTCGGACTTATGCCTCATCAAGTATATGTAACCATAACGAGTGAAGTCATCCACGAACGTGATGAAGTAGCCATAGTTACCTCTCGCCGGAGTACTCATTGGTCCGCATACATCCGTATGTATGAGTTCCAAAGGTTCTTTGGCTCGGTCTCCTTTTCCTTTAAAAGAAGATCTCATTATTTTACCCATTAAACATGATTCACACGTGTCATACTATTCTAAATCATACGATTCTAAATCATACGATCCTAGAAGTCCATGCTTATGGAGCTTCTTCATGCGTGTCATGTTAATGTGACCCAAACGACAATGCCAAAGGTAACTTGGATTCGAATCATCTGACCGTAGCCTTTTGGTTTCTATTTTAAAGACTTCGTTCTCAATATTCGTAATATAGAGACCGTTGTATAACTTAGCACTGGTATAAAACATTTCACCTTTATATAAAGAACAACGCTGAGACAGAGATAATGTTTCTGGAAATAGAGGGTACATAATAGCAATTATGAAGTTCTAAAACTAGGTAAGTTTCTAAAGGTAGACTGAATGTTCCTACAGCTTTCGCAGCAACCGTTGCTCTATTTGCTACTCGTAGAACAAGCTCCCTCGCAGATAAATTCTTGATTCCCTTAAGGCCTTGCACATCAGAAATGATATGAGCACCACATCCGGTATCAAATACCCAGGATTGAGAATCAAATGTATTTGCTAAGTTAACTTCGATAACATAGATACCCTGGTCGGAACCGTGAGTTCTTTCCTTCTTCCCTTTGTTCTTCTGAATCAGTTGAAGTTCTTTCTTTGATTCAGACATTCCAATGCCATTCCGGATTGCCTTGGAAGTCCCGTACTTCCTCAACCGTGATTTGTTTCGGGACATGCCCCTTAATCGACGGATGATTGTGTGCGCATCCATTTTCCCGAATCTCTTTTGAAGATTAGGTTCCATGGTGGCCAACATAAGGCAAGTTACTGAAACCGATTTCATCCGGATACTTTGACCTGCTTTTGTTCCTACCTTTGAGTTCGTAGTTATTTTTGGAATAGGGATATCTAGTACGCTTTCTTTGTTAATTTGCAGACTTGAGAACACTTCTCAATCTCTTTTTCCAATCAAGGAAGTTATCCATGTTCAATTTATCCTCATCGAGGATTGAACATAGGTTGAAAAGATTAATTTTTGCAATAGTAAAACTACATGAAACAGAAAAAGGATTTTGCTAAGTATTACATTCGATAATTTTTGCAAAAAGTCCAAAGTTTTTGCCACATTATTCAAGAAAAAAACGTGTTCCTATTTTGAATAATGTGATTCTGAGATCCCATCTCTCAAGGATTAAGCGGACTAGGGCCCTGCCCTTAATTCCCATTGATTTAGGTGAGTGAACTCTTTCACTGATCATACCATATGATTCTCAGTTGATGGATTGCATATTCAATGTTAAATCTATCATTTTGCCTCGAGTATCCAAGACTCTCTTGCTGATCTCGTTGAGTAGAACCATTTAGACATGTAGGCCTCTTCTATAGACCTACCGCAATGTCCCAAGGTAGAGGAGGTACTTTGCGAAGGCCGACCCACCTTCCTCGAACAAGGGCGCAAGGAGTGTCTTAATTTGGATAGGCATTATACTCAAAATTACTTTTAGGGACTTTTCCGCTAGTCTGGCGTTTGTTTTAGTGAACTAATTAGCCTAACTAACATCCACGACATAAAGCGTAAAAAGTAAGTAAATGCGCGCGAGAAAGTAAATCAAGCACATATGGATCCTAGTATGGCCCCTAACCTAGAAGATCTAATCTCCTTTGGTTTGATTCTTGTTTCCCCTTTTCGTTCGTCTAGATCTCCATCTTTGAACCTCCATTGATTTCTCCCACTCGCCTTTTGATTTCCTCCTTGAGTTTCTTCAATGGACTCATAAACCCTAAACTCTAACTACAAGACTCAAACGATTTGCTGATCGTGTAAACTTGAAATTAAAATTATTACAAATTATGCACCCATCCGTGCTTAAAACAAGAAAAAGAAATAAATTCTATGGCCATACTAGTTTCCGCATTCACATCACATGCAATCATATAATTTATTTCAAGGCTAACAATTATATATGCATGTATATCCGGGAGATACTCTTGTCGACATCCATATGTCATGTACCGACCTTAAGTCTATATCATAGGATTAGACTAATGGTGCGTTTTGGTTTGATTTTAAAATCCGATTTTAAAGATAAATTTTGTTTGGGCTTTGAATGACCCGGGCCAATTTCGGAATTATTTGGATTGGAATCGAGAGAAAATTTGGATAAAACTCCCACTCGAATAATGGTCCCTTTTCGTGGTCCGAAAAGCCTTGAAAAAACCCGGGACAAGTCCTAGACAAGCCCCGACCCAAGCCCACAAAAAGGGCTCGGACAAGGTTCGGACATGGCACGACCCATAGCGCCGGCATGTCCGGGCCGAGGTCAATAGGCCTGATCTCATCCTGGCCGGAGCCAGGACGCTAGTCCATGCACCAAACGCGTCCTAGACGCATCTGGTGCTGGACCGGACCAGCACTAGGTGTCTCAGACTTAGTCCGAGACACCCAGGACCCCAGACGCGTCTCCAAGACGCGTTTGGTGGTAGCTACTGGATGCGTCTGGTCGCTACTCATGGACGCGTCCGAGACGCGTCCTAGTTAAGCTACTGGTCACGTCTGGAAGACGCGACCTAGAGTAGTTGGACGCGTCTGGAAGATGCGTCCACCCAGTAGCTGGATGAGTCTCCAGACGCGTCCACCTGCAGTCTGTGATGCGTCCTCCAGGCTACTGGTCCGGCCAAGAAGCTTCTAAACTCAATAGTTTCCTTTCTTTTCTTTTGCAACTCTAAGTTGCTTTTTCCAAAATTTGAAACACTCTAAAATATTTCAAATTCTTTTTAGAATACTTTTAAATTTCAAAATTTTATTTTTCAAAAGTTTCCAAATAACTTAAAACAACTCTTTTAATCAAACCAATTTGGATCAAAATTTTAGGTTTTGAAACTCTTTTCAATAACAAATTTTGATGTCTTTTGACAAATACTTGAATCCTATTCAAAATTAATCAAAATTTTGTGTTCAAAAACACTTTTAAACACCATAATCTATCTAGAAAAGCATGGAATTAGTCCAAAACTTAGATAAGATAGGTTAATTGCAAGAGCGCTGATACCAATGTTGGGTTTTACACCCTTATACTAATGTCTATGGCGGAAATAAGACATCTAATGTCTACATTAGTATTTCCAGGATCACATGCATAAGCCCATAATAATACTAAGTAAAACTAGAAAGCTGAATGCCTTATTCGCTAGTTTTCTCTCGAACCTTTCCAATTGCTTTTGAGAAGACCAAGAGCTTCAAACGTAGCTCCTCTACTTGGGACACGAGCAATCAACTTGATCTCCCACCTTATTGTTAGCAAGCACACCAATGGTGGTTGGAAGAAGAACACCTTTCTTCTTGACTAGATAGATAGTAATGGGAATTAACTCACTTTCTCCTCTCTACTTGGTGTGGTAGAGTAAGAAAGCTTAGAGAGAAATTCCACCCCTTATTCTCTGTCCTAAGAGTGTTTATATAGAACCCTAATAAGAATCCACCTCCTTTTAGGTTTCCTAAAACATCCTTCAGAATAAGATTTAAGGAAATTGTCGAAAATAGCAACTATTGATATTTTCTTAATTCCCCAAGGAGATGACGTCTAAACCTAGCCAAAAATGGGATTGTCGAAAATGACAACTTTAATGTTCATAACATAAGGAAACGTCCCTCCAAAAATCAGCCCAATCCGAGTCCTAAAAGTGTCCGAATCGGCCTAGGCCCAAAAACCTTGTTTTTGGCCTTTTTGTACTATCTTTGCCTAATTCCTTTTTTAGGCCTATGAGATATGTTTATGGGACATTCCCATTGTTATAAGTCACTCCCAATAGTCATATCCTAGATCAATTTGATACTCTTGTGTGTACTTCGTTGTAGGATCCGATTGAAGTTAGCAGCGAGTTACTTCGTAATTCGACGATCGTAGTTGGTTTCTAGCTTAAACTCTACGATCCCTAAATCAATCGGATTTGATGATCTTCTTCATCAATTGTCCTATCCGACAAATTGTTCGCATTGTCACCTTGGTCAAAGGACATCTCCTTCAACACCTTCAGTTCTTACTTAGATTGGATGATTCTATAGGAAATTCCATAAGTAACAGCAAAACTACAAAAAGAAAAAACATATACATTTGTCAACAAAACATATAATTTACTAGAAACGACATGTATAATGGAGTAAATTATGTATACTGTTTGTTAAACTTCATAATGTGTTGGGAGATGATGAGTTCGCTAGAACTCATTTATTTATCGTCAATGTACATTCGTTAGTCCTTAATTTTGGTGAAACTAATGAAGTTAATTAGTTTTTCAGGAATAACACATAAATGTGAAGAAGTCAACAATCGTGGAAATCGATGCATTATTTCGTACTCGAGAGATGAGTTTGGTGCAATTAAATATGTTGGGGGGGTTGTTTAACAACGAAGGCGTTTTCAAGGGGTCATTTTACATGGCCTTAAAATGAAAAATAAGAAAATTCAAAGAAGCCACGTGAATACTTGCATGTTTGCAAAAGTGGGGTGTAGGAATTAAAGGTAAAGTAGGTTGTTTGGAAAGTGGGTCCTACCAAATCATGAAATCTTTATCAAAAATCTATTAGATTTCTTCAAATATGGCCCGTAATTCAAAATGGGGACGATTGGGATTAAAAACCCTAAATACTACCGTCACCTATAAAAAGACAGTAGTCGCATTCTTTTGAGGGGGAGAAAAACAGGAAGGCATTGAAAACTAGGAACGAATTTGGAGAGGAGTTTTTGAGCCATTTGACAGTAGCGGAGTTGGAATATCAAAGGGGAGAGCAACTATAATTGGACGAAGATCAACATCGAAGCATCATATGGGTGACATCTTTTTCTTTCTTTTTTATTCAACTACTTTGATTATTGTAATGGATTGCTAGACTCTTCACCTAGAGTGAAAGATGAAACCATGAATACAAATAAATAATATTTTATTATAATGATTCTCTTAAGTATGTGCTTTATTGTTTGAAAATATTAAACTCTGTTATTCTTCACATGATACATGCTTCATTATTTATTCTTCTGGTTTGATTTATCATATTTAGATTTTAATCTTTAATGGTTCATACTTATTGGTTGATAAATAATAGTTGAGTTGTTATTGTTTATTTTTAAAAGGGTTTAATTCTTAGGTGACTATATGCTTTAAAGAAAGATATATATTTTCCGATATTTGGATGCAAGCAGTATACCAATTATTGAGTTGTAGATAGAGAAATATTAATGGTTAAATATCTTTTTATGAGTGTTCGTGGTGGATTCTAAACTCTAGGATTTTTTTTTCTCATATTAGTCTCTTTCCTATTGAAATATTAGTCTCACTTTATTATTTTATTTTTTCATCAAAAACGAATCTCGAAGTTTCTTATTCACTAGTTTAGGATTAAAATATAGTTTCAACTTGTCTTCGTGGGATCGACCCGTACTTGCTAGGTCTACACTACATAGACCCGTGCACTTGCGGATTTTATTAGAAAGTACGAATTTATTTTAGCCTATTATTTAGGTTAGTTTAAATACGCATCAAGTTTTTGGCGCCGCTGGCGGGGATAAGTTAAGAAATTTGTTTTGATCTTGGATTAGTTAGTTTTAGGATTTCAAATTTATTTTCTTATTTTTATTTTGTTTGTCTTTTTGGATCACTTTAACTTGCTTTTCTTGTTTTTGGTGTGTA
>BEHA01000357.1:235881-261192 GCA_002897215.1 Eschscholzia californica subsp. californica | reverse complement strand
CATAGAGTGAACCATTCTTGAGTGACTTTGATTTTTGAGTGTATGACCGTGAGGCAGTAGTCGAGGCGAAATGTATCGAGACGGTAATCGAGGTCTTGTCTTTTCAGAACCGAAATGATACTTATATTGGTTGGTCACGTGCACTTCGAGTCTTGATTACTAGTGAAAAGATTTTTAGCGTTTGTATGGTTCGAATGATTTGGATTTCATTTCTATTAACTTTCGAAAATCTACCGGATGAACATTTTTAGTCCACATCATATTTAGATCCTTTTGCATTTTTGATTTTTGAATTTTGTGGGTATATTCACTGCAAACCCTCACGAGACAAAACTCGTCCTCTTGGGTAACCTAGAGGTTTAACGGCTTGTTGCACGTGCTAAGTGCAATCGTGGGTCCCTACGAAAGTGGTGAAATGGGTATGATTTTATTTTTCTGTTTTGCTCGAGGACTAGCAAAATGTAAGTTTGGAGATGTTTGATGAGTTCGCTAGAACTCATTTATTTATCGTCAATGTACATTCGTTAGTCCTTAATTTTGGTGAAACTAATGAAGTTAATTAGTTTTTCAGGAATAACACATAAATGTGAAGAAGTCAACAATCGTGGAAATCGTTGCATTATTTCGTACTCGAGAGATGAGTTTGGTGCAATTAAATATGTTGGGGGGTTGTTTAACAACGAAGGCGTTTTCAAGGGGTCATTTTACATGGCCTTAAAATGAAAAATAAGAAAATTCAAAGAAGCCACGTGAATACTTGCCTGTTTGCAAAAGTGGGATGTAGGAATTAAAGGTAAAGTAGGTTGTTTGGAAAGTGGGTCCTACCAAATCATGAAGTCTTTATCAAAAATCTATTAGATTTCTTCAAATATGGCCCGTAATTCAAAATGGGGACGATTGGGATTAAAAACCCTAAATACTACCGCCACCTATAAAAAGACAGTAGCCGCATTCTTTTGAGGGGGAGAAAAACAGGAAGCCATTGAAAACTAAGAACGAATTTGGAGAGGAGTTTTTGAGCCATTTGACAGTAGCGGAGTTGGAATATCAAAGGGGACAGCAACTATAATTGGACGAAGATCAACATCGAAGCATCATATGGGTTACATCTTTTTCTTTCTTTTTTATTCAACTACTTTGATTATTGTAATGGATTGCTAGACTCTTCACTTAGAGTGAAAGATGAAACCATGAATACAAATAAATAATATTTTATTATAATGATTCTCTTAAGTATGTGTTTTATTGTTTGAAAATATTAAACTCTGTTATTCTTCACATGATACATTCTTCATTATTTATTCTTCTGGTTTGATTTATCATATTTAGATTTTAATCTTTAATGGTTCATACTTATTGGTTGATAAATAATAGTTGAGTTGTTATTGTTTATTTTTAAAAGGGTTTAATTCTTAGGTGACTATATGCTTTAAAGAAAGATATATATATTTTCCGATATTTGGATGCAAGCGGTATACCAATTATTGAGTTGTAGATAGAGAAATATTAATGGTTAAATATCTTTTTATGAGTGTTCGTGGTGGATTCTAAACTCTAGGATTTTTTTTCTCATATTAGTCTCTTTCCTATTGAAATATTAGTCTCACTTTATTATTTTATTTTTTCATCAAAAACGAATCTCGAAGTTTCTTATTCACTAGTTTAGGATTAAAATATAGTTTCAACTTGTCTTCGTGGGATTGACCCGTACTTGCTAGGTCTACACTACATAGACCCGTGCACTTGCGGATTTTATTAGAAAGTACGGATTTATTTTAGCCTATTATTTAGGTTAGTTTAAATACGCATCAGGAGACAAACAGAACTTTAGTTTGAATCACAAGGTCACTGTTACATGAAAAAATATGTATAATGTGCAATAAATTACATATAATTTTTGGAACATTACACAATGTTTACATTCTATTACAGTATAATTGTACGAAATCTGAAGTGGTTTAAATGTGTAAAGCGCAATAAAGTACATATAATTTTTTGCATAATACACATTGTTTACATTTTGTTACAGTAACATCGTACGGAATCTTCTATGGTACAAATGTGTGATGTTCAATAAATGCACATACTTTTATGTAAATTACAAATCGTTCACATTCTATTACAAAAAAATGTACGGAATCTTCTCTGGTACAAAATTGTGGTGTTTAATAAAGTACACATAATTTCGTATAAATTACACATCGTTTACATTCTGTTACAAAAAACGTATGTAATCTTCTCTGGATAAAAAATGGTATCGTTTCTGGATCTGATATAAAGAGATGTTCTAAACATCAAGATCTGTAATTTAAATCTAATGAAAAATAAAATAATACATGGATACAGACATAACATAATCGAAGATAATGAATTAGTAAACAAAGATTTAACATTAACATCATAAATCGGTTATGAAGTTCTTAGAAAGAGAAAATCATGAATAATGATGAATATTTGAAAAGATTATACAGAGATGAAATCGATTATAATGAAAATCATAACTATCTTTAAAGATGATGATGAAAAACATTAAAAAGAAAGATTAAACTTGTTGCTTTAACCTCAGAAGCAACTGTTGATATTAACAATGGTTCAAACCTGAATCTTTGATGATGGAAATCGAAATGAACGATAGAGTTTTCAGCTGGTATAATGAAGATGAAGCAGATTTCGAGACTCAAAAATGGAGGCTGAATAGATGATTCGGTTTTTGGGGGAGAAAAGTAACAAGTTTCCGTTTTAGAGAAGAATGAAGATAATGGTTGCTTTAATAGAATCGTGATTGGAGGGAGAAGGTGGGAGATAAAAATGGAAACGGATATTTGGAGATTTTGAAAGAAAATCAGTTTTTGTATATAAAGAAGGTTAGTTTAGGTATTATGATTTAATATGTATTATAAGGATTTGTGTTTTCTCTCGAGATGGATACAAATAGACTAGATATCCATTTACATTAATATTTTGGTTTACAAACCCATTTTAGGATTAGAGAGGACTAAATGTGTGGTTAAGGGTAGGTTTTTGGACTATAAGTCCAAAAATTATTTCTAGAATGGTGTCCCAATCTTTAGGATCTTTTAAGCTTTTAAATTGTTTAGTATCTTGCAATAAGTTTGTAAATTGTTTAGTATTTCACAATAAGCTTTTCAATAAAAAAAAACATTTCGATCCACCATCTATTGAAGGGAAATTTTAAATGCACTCGCCATTTTTGTTATATAGACTCACATCAAAGGTATTTCTTGTTCAACATCAGAAGAGATGTGAGTGCATATAACAAAAATGGTGAGTGTATTTAACATTTCACTCTTTTGAAACCTACATAATTATAAAAACAAAAAACATAATAAGTCCACCCCTTTGGTGCAGTGGTTGGACACCCCCTCTTAAGCCCATGAGGACTTAGGGCCGAGTCTCGGTGGAAGCAATTTGCCATCAAGATTTATCCCATGTAATTTAGGCAATAAATATAGTAAATAATGTAGTAATTTGTCAGGCTTTAGGCCTATTTTATGTTGTTCGGCTTTATCTCTCTTTCATTAATAGTTTAAATTAGGCGGTTATAGTGTTTATTACATCTTCATGATGGATTAATGCCTTGTAAGGACTAACTTAGATCGTAGTCGATTTCTCAAAAAAAAAAAGAATAAGAATTGAACTTCCACTTGAATCATTCTGATGTAGTCGCAGCGGAAATATAAAGACGATAAATAAAGTAAACGAAGAACGGTAAAATAACGCTAAAGAACTTTAAATAACTGAATAAACTATAAACTTTGATTGAGTTTTCTCTTCAATATGAAAATATAAAGACAGACTGAATATCCTTTTATGGGATATTAAACTTTTCTAGATAGACTCAAATTAGACTTTCCTAAATAATAGAAATACTGAAATAATGTAACTTCCTAAACCTAGATTCATTATGAATCTTACTAAACTGGGACTCTATCTATTCTGCTAACTTGGCCGACTAGGCCATGGGCGCGCGGGTTCGCGAGCCCGGCCTGGATGCGCCTGCATCAGCTCCCCTTTCCCCAGAAGGTTCGTCCCGAACTTTTTCGATGAAGAAAATAATTTGATGCACCCGCATACGATGAATTTTGTCATACCGATTCTTAGTGCCCACTTTTCACGAAAGTTGCTGAAAATTTGTAGAAGACAAAGATGGACTAGTGAACCCACTATAATCTGGACCCCTTGACGCGTCGAGATTCGCAAAATCAGCAATAGTGAAGAAACATCCAACCAATTGCGACATCGACTGTCATCTTTTAGATTCAGGAAAGAAATCACAAATACGATCTTTTTTCTTGACAAAACAATAATGAATGTCGTCTTCCATTCCACTATGAATACCACCTTGTTTCGTTTAATAACCACCTAAATAACTTAACAAGGTTTTGACTATCAAGTGAAAAAGCGAACTGTGGGGAACAAATAAAGATTAACAAATTACTTGGTTCCCAAAGAAAATAACAATAGAGTTTTGTCGCATTCTGAACCGTCTTACCCAATCTCAAATTGGCTCCTATCTCACCTTTCAACTTAGTTGTAGATATATCAATCTTAGCTTCACGTGACACTTCATCAGGCTTGGAATCCATAAACCAAATTTCGTTAGCACTAGTAATTGTGGGAGTCCCCATGTTATAAACAAGATAACCATCCTCCTTGTAAACACATGGTGCCCCGTGTATTTGTCTTTGGCTTGAGGTTCTTTGACAAGGAAAGGAGTACATCCTAATTGGGGTACCTTTTCCCTGTACAAAATTGTTATGGGTCTGGACAATGGCTTCCCTCACCTCATTTGTAATTTGAGACTCGTGCGGTACTCTCAAAATCTCAAGGATAGTGAAGAATTGCCTAAGTCGTAACCTTACGCTCCACTTCGTTGCTTTAACCTCTTGTCTTTGATGCAACCATGTCGTAACTGTCATACATGGGCCTGGACAATGGCTTCCCTCACTTCATTACTAATTTGAGACTCGTGCGGTACCCTCAAAATCTCAAAGATAGTGAAGAATCGCCTAAGTCGTAACCTTACGCTCCACTTCATTGCTTTAACCTCTTGTCTTTGATGCAACCATGTCGTAACTGTCATACAACTTTCTCTTTGTTCATAGTAACCATCGATAGCTTCACTTCCCAAGTATGTCGAAAAAAATTAATCGAGACAATTTTATGTATTCATTGCCACGGTTTAGCGCAACCTTTCTAACCTTCGATTCTACATGTTGTTGGCTGAATACCTTTTTGTACTGCTGAACAATTCGGCAAATAGTTTGTAGAGCCGAGCATCTGTCGATGATAGCACTCAAAGCTTCTTGGCATTCGAAGTTGGTACGAAATAACCTTGTAATTTTTCTTAGAAACAAGATATTGGTTATGCTAAAAGCATTATTCTTTCCCTTTATTATACTTGACGTACATGCCGGACCATTATTTCTTGATTCTTCATCACTTGAGGAACCATCCGTTACGTAGGTAAGTTCTTCAAGTTGTTGCCCTTTATTAGGCCTCCCATAATTAATTTGAAGTTGAAGAAGGTAGGCAATTACAATACTGGTAGTCGTCTTTTCTCTCCTCACCTGGCAATCGGGCACAAAATAAGTGATTGAATGGGAGGAGACCTTCACTGCAAGTGGGTCAAAATCAGCACTTTTAGGAACTTCACCATCATTGCGAAGAACACGTGCATAGGTAATAGGAATACCTTCACTTTCTAAGTCATTATACACCTCTAGAGTGGTTTGAATTGAATATTTGACCACCATCAGTTTAGAAGTACTAGGAATACTCACGTGTTCCCAGACATTAAATATATGACCATCATCGGTTTCATGAATGACTATGGTAGCACCTTCATAGGGTTCTCTTAGAATGTCCTTTTCGAATCGAGCTTCCGTCATCTCCACTTTTTGACGGTCCATTACTTTTTCATAATCGCAAACAAACTGTTGCGAAAGAATTTTATGATTTGAAACTAGAATGTCTTCTCCCGGAATTGCATAAGAATCGAATAAATTAACCGGGTTTGTGTTATTCACTTCAATATCTTCTTCCTTATTTGTTTCATCGAATTTTTTCTTCCCCGGACATGGTTTCATCATATCATGAATTTTATGACGAATATGGACCAAGTCATACGTTGAGAACAATGAAGATAAAGATGGACGAAGAAGTATTTTATGATTCGAAACAACAAATTCTTCTCCCATGATTATATACGAATCAAATAAGACGTCGGAGCTTGTGTTATCCAATTGGATCTTTTTTTCTTTATCCGTCTCATCGAATTTTTCTTCCTCCATTATTGAAAAATTATGATTTTTTTAATCAAGAACCTCTCCTTCAATAATATTGACCATGGTAGTCGAAGGAATTTCTGATGATAATTTGGTCGATTGGATTTGAGATTCCATATAAGATAAGTATTCATGTAAAGGGAGAAAAGCGTATCGAAAAATACTTTTCACTTTATTCCAATCATCTACGATCGATTTTCCTTCATTAATGAGTCTCCATTGCATTGCATTGAAATCTTCATAGATTCTTTCGGACATATGTTGCTCAACCAAAAAAACTTTATCATTATTATGAACTTCTTGATTTCTGAACCAATCTTCCATGTGTTGAATCCAAAAATTTATATGGAATTGACATTCGAAGAGTGGAATTTTAGAAACTTGATTAATTTTTCTTTCATCTTTTCGATCAAATATAAAATTGGGTTGTATCTCTAATAGGATCCCAACATAAACGTAGAAAATTTTTCCAACATTCAAGAGGAGATGTATCCATAGATATATATTTTTTTTTTTGAGAAATAAAAAAAAATTCCAGGATTTTGATGGCTCTGAATACCACTTGATGTAGTCGCAGCGGAAATATAAAGACGATAAATAAAGTAAACGAAGAACGGTAAAATAACGCTAAAGAACTTTAAATACTTGAATAAACTATAAACTTTGATTGGGTTTTCTCTTCAATATGAAAATATAAAGACAGACTGAACATCATTTTATACGATATTAGACTTTTCTAGATAGACTCAAACTGGACTTTCCTAAATAATAGAAATACTGAAATAATGCAACTTCCTAAACCTAGATTCATTATGAATCTTACTAAACTGGGACTCTATCTAATCTGCTAACTTGGCCGACTAGGCCATGGGCGCGCGGGTTCGCGGGCCCGGCCTAGATGCGCCTGCATCACATTCCCATGGGAGTGAGTGGCCACAATTTTCTCCATCTCCCACAATTTTCTCCTTTATTGTTGGCGAAAATAATCATATGACGGTATTAACCCATAAATTGAACTTTTAGTAGCTAAGCGTACATGTTATTTTCAAACAATTTGAGGGGTATAATAATGAAAAGGTAGTTTGATAAGTTAAAGGAAATAAATAACTGCCTAATCGAGTTGAATTCAACCGTATGGGGAGAATTAAGGGAGAGAAAAGAGGAGAGGTATGAGGTGGTTTCAAAAACGATTTTTACTCATTAATTACCCTATGTTGGATCAGATCCCAACTCAATCTCTACAATAAAATGGATGGTCAGACTTATCCCCAAGATAACCGACTAGGTTGTTTTAATATGACTAGGTAAGACCCGTGCCTACGGCACGGTGGATTCTGTTGAATATTTTATACATATAAAATAGTTGACTACTCGTTATGAAAATAAATGACCTTTAAGTTGCGAAAATAGAATTTCGGTTACAACTATTAGATCCCCCTTTAAAAGAATAACATTGACTTCTAGCTCTAACACTTCCAATATCTGAGGTTGATCCAATCTCTTTACAAGAGGACTAACCTGGCGAGATAAAAATCAAGAAATTCATTGAAATCAAGAAAATTTTGACCATTCTAAAACTAATAATTTTGTTGAATAGCTATTCTTACCTACAAGTGAAAATCTCCTTGTTATAGGAATGAAAATATCAAGAATTATAAACACCCAACCCAAATGAGTTAAAAGATGAGAAATTATTAAAATTGGACAATCATTATTTAAGGATACACCAAATTTTAAAGTCCAAGATGGTTCAATAATCACTTGGAAGTAAAATATTTTGAACCATAACATTTTATCATACCATCTTATGCACATATTTATACATTATGTCCATGTTTCTTAACCTAAAAATAAGATATTTATACTTGATGTCCATGTTTCTTAACTTAAAAATAAGAGTCTTAACTAAAATTTAATCCACCCTCTTAGAAACTCCATAACTTTATAGTCAAGTATGTTAATACAAAACCACGCACCATCAAATACCCTATTATGTATAATACTCACGAATCACATATCTTTCTTATTCTTTTATCGGTTTTTCCTCTACCAGCATATATTGAAACCAAAATAGGAAGAAAAGAAGATTCAAGATCACTTGAAATGTGAATTTTGAGTTGACAAAAAAATTCTTTCAATTATTCTTACAATCTTATGAAGTGTGTAACTCCTTTACACAATAGATACATCAAACTCTGCGAAGACAATCACAAATTTGAGAAAGTGTCTGGTCAAGAAAACTTGAATAGAATTTCTAACCGTCGTTGAATACATTGGAGAAAAGAAAGATAAAGTTCACCTGTTATCATGGAAAGATAAATATGCAAATTAGAGAGAACTAAAGATGGTCAAATTGAAGAACAAAGATACAAACCTTCAAGTAGTTGTTAGAAAGAAACATAGATACGAAATATATTTATAGACCTCTCCAAACTACTTACATACAGTAGTCTTTTAGGAAAAGCTTACCAAAACAATATTTAGAGACTCAAAAGATATAGAGAGGACCTACTGCCCTGAGACCAATATCCAGGAATTTTGATAAATCAAAGGAAAGAACTCAACCATGCAATTATAGAGAAGATAACGTCTTGAGAACAAGAGTCATGGACAGTTGAGAGTAATAGGATAGCGGGGAGGCCAAAGGTCTAGGGAGTATTACTGCTTAATTTTAATTTAGCAAGCCTTATGACTGAGAAGATGAGTAAAAGGTAAGATTTAAAGGATTGGGTTTTATGTCAAACGGAGAGTTACAAAAATGGTCATTAGTATCGAATTAATTGGAAGAATTTTAACTTCCAATACACCATTAAACTCCCACATTATTTCAGGTAATTAGTGTTGTAATTAGATATATGGATCTAAAGATCACAATTGAAGATAAACCGAGATGGACGACTATGATAACATGGGTGAACGAAGTTTGTACAATAGATTTTAATGAGAGAGTGAACGAATTTTCATTTTTTTCGGTAGGTAATAGATATAATGGCTAAATTTTAACAAAAACACAACGAACGGCTAGATTTGTCTTTTTGTTTGTCCCAGTCAGCACAAAACATTGTGTTTTATTATATAGATTTTATATTTTTATTTAAAAGAGTGAAACAAGAATGGGATGAAAATGTTCCAAGTGCGAAATATTTACCCAAAAATAATCATTTATAATACATAAATTCAATATTTCTAACACGAAGAAGTAATTTCTTTTTTATTGTTAATTTTTCGCTAATGTAGCAAAATGTAAAGATATTAGAAACTAAGCTTTTCCAGAAGTAAGTTAAGCCACAAATTTGATTGTCATTTAAAAAATTTATATCAACGAGTGTTTTCAATCTTATCTAATAATTTTTAGTTGGACTGTTATTTTTTGACCAAATGCATTTTCTATTAACTTTCGAGCCTAAAATCAGTTCTAAATAAATTACAAAATATTAAAAAGAAATAATCTCAAAAAGAGTGTTGACAGACAGTTTATTTGTTACAAGTTCCAATAAAATTACTGATGAGCCTAGAAAGGTTTCCCTATATAGGTCTATACCGCAAGTGCACGGTGGTCAAGTAATAAAATCCCAGTAAGACCGGGGTCGATCCTCAGAGACTAAGTGAAACTTGTTCCTAAACTTAAAAGTAACACAATTTTTCTTCAAAGTTGGTTTTGGTGATAAAATACTAAAACAAATTATATAGACAAGTACAATAGAAGGAAATCAATGGGGAGAAGGTCTAGGGTTTCGAATCCACTCAAACACATGCATAAGGATCGACTTAAATCTAACATCTTTTGTGGGTCACTATGATCAATTTTCTAAAACTCTAACTATTACCTATCAACTAGCAGGTATCCGCCATTAAAGAACCTAACCTAAACATGGTGGATCAAGCTTCAAGAAGCATAAGTAATGAAAGATTAGACATGTCTCCACAATAGACTATTAACTAAGAAGTATTGGCCATTAAAGAGACTACTCTAAACATGACGAATCAACTCTAGAATTTACTCTATGAAGAAATCACGAATATTATTGAAAATGAATGCATATGAGATGCTTATCAAACTAGTAAGACATTACATCAATATCTCATGCAGAGTTTTAGTATCATCAAAACCCTAGAATCAGAAAAGATTAGCTAAACATTGTTATCAAAGAAAGTTTAAAGAAGAGTTTCATTACAAAATTTAAGATTAAGAGAAAAGATATCACCAAAGTATTAGATTTCTTATTGTTGGTGATGAATTGATGAACTCCATTAATAGATTGACATGAATACCTAAACAACAATTCTCTCTGTTTTTATTCCTCTCTCTCTCTTTCTCTCTCACTACAATTATTTCTCTCTCACTGAAATTACAAAGTAGTAAAAGAAGAAGTAGAAAACTCCTCTCTCTCTCTCTTTCTCTCTCTCTCTCTCTCTCTCTCTCTCTCTCTCTAAACCAACCACTGTTTCTAGCTCTCTGTTATTCTTTTTCTCTCTCTGATTTCTGTTTAAGTCGTCAGCTTCTCTCTATTCTTCTCCTTCTCTCTCTCTAGAATGATTCTTTGAAGCTCAGAGAGGAAGCAGAAGACATTGAGGGAAGGTTCTCTCTTCCAAAAGTGATAAGATCTCCCTAAAGAAAGTGATTAAGCTCTGGTTTTATACTGCAATGGTGGGATTCTCTCTCTAAAGAAATCAATTATCTTCACCTCTCTTCAAAATCTTGAGTCAATCGAATTCAATCTTCTTATCTCTCAACTGTATACTTGCATAAAACAGCCAAGAGATCAAATCCCCTTCTCTGGTCAGCCATATTTAGTGTAGTAATCTCATCATAAAGAGAAAGAAAGGATCAACCGAATCCCTCTCTGTCTTAGCTGTTAATTTGAGAGAAGATTTTCATGATTCTCTATTTATCTTCATAATCTTCCAAAAGAAAAACATTCCTTCTTTCTCTTTCTCTCTCTAGATTCGATTTCTTCCATCTTCCATCCCATCTTTAATATTATCAGCAGAGAAAAGATTTCTATCTTCCTTCAATCAATCTAGGAAAATCTTCTTTCCACAATTATTTCTCCCTTGCTATCTTCAGAGATTTCATTCTCTCTCTCTCTACTGGTATATTATCCAGCCAAGGACTTTCCCTCTCAATCCCTCCCACTTTCCATTTCTTAAGAATCAGAGAAGAGAAAGAATATTTCTCTCTCTCTAAATATATTATCTTCCCTCTAAATCTCTGGTTTCCTTTTTGAAATTAAATTGAGAAGATGAGGGAAAGAGGGAGGGTCACGGTCACGTACTATTGTTGGCTGGAAAGAGAGCAGATTCAGTACTTCGCGGAGCACCTTAAGATGTTGCGACGCGAGATGGGATGAGGCTATATTCAGTGGAACAACACCAACCGTTCGATCTCTTAGAACGCGCCCGGGTATTTGTTTATAACTTGTACTTTGTTCTACGAGATCAAAAGCCCTTGGAAAAATCCCGAACGCCTTCCTGCTAAGCCCACCGTATACCGAAATCTTCACCCTACCATTCTGTTTGTGCCACGCGTCTCTAGAGAGATCCGTCTTGACCTTTGGTCAACAGATTTGGACTCAAATTTTGACTATCTATAATTCTCCCATCCGAACTCCGATTGGACTCCCGTTTTCGTCGTTGGGTTCGTCTTGGACTCTACCTTTTATCCGAGTATCAATATCGACCAGAATTACCAGAATCTCTAAATGACCAAAATGCCCTTTCGTGTGCCTTTCTCCAGTTTTTATCCGGTTTTCGCGTTGAATTCTATAGAAGACCCTGGACAAGAGAAGCAAACAATTCATCAGAGTAACTGCTCGAAATGGACTAATTAGTCCAAATTAAGAGATCCAGATGTGACATTTTCATGTCTCATCAATTACACAAATGTGAGAAGTTGGACTCGAACTCACAACCACATTGACAAGGTATAGGGGTGGGAATCGATCCGGACGGGCGGGAAACGGACACTAACTCAATCGGTCCGGGCGGAACGGACACAAGTCTTAAGTGTCCACTCGGACATCCGGACAAAACGGGCGGACATTTCGGATTTTTCTCCTACAAAATGCCCGTTCGTGACCATTTTGATAGTCGGGCAACCGGGTATCGATCGGGCGGACACCGGTCACTAATGAACAAATAAAGAAATTTTTATTCGAAATTGAAATTGTTTTGTAGCTAAATACAACTTTCTAAACTCCCACCTTCAAATTCGAAAAAGTAAATGAATACAAAATTAAAAGATAATCATTGAGATTTCTCATGGGTTAGGATCGATGTATTATGGATTCTAGGGTTACTTGTGAGATATTTTTACTCTTGAACTCTCATGGTTGTAGTTAACTTTACAAATCTAAAGGCTTAAAACCAATCATATAGGCGGAAGGGTATAAACGGTCTGATAAACAGACAAGTTCGGTCGCGGACTATATAAGCGGGCGGACTCGGTCGGATCACCGGACAAGGACTTATGTCCGCGTTTGTCCGCTTAAGTTCTTTCGGTCGGGCGGATACGGACACGCTCGGACATCGGACGGTAATGGACCCTTCGGACTCGGACGGTCGTGGGCGGATTTCGGGCACCCCTAACAAGGTAAGAAACACTTGACTAATTGAGCTATTAACAGGAATTGATAATAACAGCAACCCACATTTACATATTAAGTATATTTTTGTTCAAAAATTAAATATCATACCGTCTTTTTTAGAGGCTGAGGGGGTGGGGGTGGGGCTATAGACCCCCTAGTCCCTTGATAAAGTCTAAAATAAAAAAACAAATATGGTACAAGTCCCAACTTAATATAAAATAGGTAAAAAGATCCATTCTTTTAGATATTTGTTTTTGCCTCGTACAAATACAAAAATGTATCAGTAATGTGTTGATTGTTTAGTAAATGCATAGACATGTGTAGATATGTGGTTGGTCTCGGTCGAGACGACCGAGAATCTCGGGTCTCGTCTCGCCCCCCTCCCAAGACGAGACTCGGCCGAGACCCTGAGTTAGGGTTTGACCGAGTTTCTCGGCTATCTCGGCCAAGACAACCCGAGATCGAGACAACAATTTCTAATTATTTGAATTTTTATTTATTGAAAACTCTTCAACCTAGTTGTGTACTACTATTTATTATCTTCTTAAATCTTAACTACTTATTATATTCCAAATGAATCTGATATAATAACAATAATACTATATAGATTTTTTTTGTTTTATGCCTTATAGAAACTTTGAAAATTCTTTAGAAACTTTCAAAATTTTAATAAATTAAGATTTATGAATACAATTATTAAGTTATAATAAATATTACAAACTAGAAATGAGAACTAAGATGAAGTAAAGAACACAAGAAGATTTAAAGTAGAAGAAGGTGATTCTAGAGAGAGAAAGTTGAAGTTTCTTCCATTCTTCATACTAAGGTATATCTCGTGCCCCAGGGCACGAAAAATTGTATCAATCAAATTTGACAAAATTTTAGCCCATTGCTTCTATATGCCACCCGACTTTCTATATTTGTTATTGCTATATTCTGGATATTCTAATTTTTTGGTATTCTAGTAATCTACTTATTGCTTATTTCCTTTTGTTTTCTTTTTTCTTAAATTAGTTATTTTATTGAGAGGGAGAGAGAGATTTCAATTTCTTTTTTTAATCCTTGCAGTTTTTTTGTTTCATTTTTTCTTAAATTAGGTATTTTATTTCTAAGAATGGCACAATTATTTTTTTAAATAAGTTACTTTATTTTTAAGAATGACTATATTTTAAATTTTGGGAAGGGCTTCTAGACAATATCCTTTATTAAAAAAGGATGTTTGTCCCAGTTAGCGTTGTTCTCTTATGTTTTATCATATAAATCCAGGACCGGCCATAGTATATCGGGGGGCCCTAAGCGAAACCAAAAATTGGGGCCCCATACAACGGATATTAGAAAAAAATTAAGTAAAATGTAAACAATGCAAATGGTAGGAATTGAACTCTTGACCTTAATTTCATTTAAGATCTAAACCCTTTACCACCAAGCTACAGCTTAAAGTTGTGTTTGAAATTGATTTAAAATATAATTAGTTTTTCGAAAATTACATACGAAATATGAAACATGAGGCCCTTGATTATTTGGGGCCCAAAGCGACCGCTTTGGTGGTTTTGGTCACGGGCCACCCCTGTATAGATCATGGTAAGTCAATTTCTTTCATCTTTTTTCTCTTTCTTAATTCTTATGACTTATGTAATTGAATTTAAAAATCAGATTTTGAATATTTATAAAATAGGATGTTGAGTGCTGACTAGGACAAACTCAAAGACAAACTAAAGATAATCTAGTCGTCCGTTATCCCATGATAAATCTTGACCCTCTATTTATTTAATATTAACAAAGCACTAATATCAACCTTTACATCCCTTTCATTATGATAAACGTTGAAAACTCATTAACTGTACCAAATTTAATCCTCTTTCATTTCCGGTAACTTCCATAATTTAATCCTCTTATTTAATATATGGTAACCTTCCCTCCTAATCTGTTATGTCCATCCATTCGTTGCGTTTTGAATAGCATCCAGACCCTTTGATCTATTACTTACCCAAGAAAAAAAAATTATTGTTCACCCACTCCATGGAACAATGTAACAAAAAGTGATAAATCTAGACCCTTTGTTCCATTTCAGCTAAAATCACGGCATTTGAATTTTATCTACATCTCATTCATTCAATTATGTACTGATTTTTACATGTACCCATTTCTGAACCCCACAATTCTTGCTTTTAAAGCAAGAATGAGATGTAGATAATCAGAAATGCGATGTAGATTTAGTTGTATATTTACTAAACTATCTACTGCAGAGGTTAGAGAGTGATTCGGGATTAGAGTTGCGACGAGAGTCGGGCAAGAGTCGAGTGAGAAGGATACTTCGATCCACAAGATCGATAGACAATAACTAATTATCTATTAGCATGAAAAGTTAGTTAACATCACCCACATTGACAATCCTAAGCATAATATGTCAAACTAAGCATAATCGATCAAACGTTACTAAGGATTGACTATCAACCTAATAACATACTACCAAATGAGTTGACAACGACCAAGTATGACACTAATAAGTATGATACGTCAAACTAAGTATAATCGATCATAGGTTACTAAGTATCGATTATCAAACTAAGCATGCACTATCAAACTATATGTCAATAAACGATTAAGATCAAGGGTTCTAATTCATAAAATTAGACGAAGTCAACTAAATTAACATTTCAACTAAATTGCACGCCACGTGTTACAAAAAGATCTGGTTTTGACCCAAACTTTGACCCGCTCTATTTTGCTCATCTGCACTCCGATTTGACTTCCGTCTTCGCCGTTGGGTTCATCTTGGACTCTGCTTTGCATTGGAGTATCAATATTAACCAAAATTACTAGACTACCCACATCATCAAATTACCAAAGTGTCGTTGTGTCTCTCTCCCGTTTTTACCTGCTTTTCATGCTCAATTCTTTAGAAGACCCCTGAGTAAGAGAAACGAATAATTCATCAGAGTAACTGCTCGAAATGGAATAACTAGCCCAAGTTAAGAGATTCAGATGGGACATTTTCATGTCTCGTCATGAAGCTTTGCCATCGCAACACCGAAGCGGGATTAATATAAAAGTTGAAGAGGATGGAAGTGAATTTGAGGGTGATAGCGATTAAGCGAAGCAACATAGCTATAATACTATTAGTTAATAGACTTCTTAGTTATTAATTATTAAACTTATTAGTTCTTGAATACTTGCAAAGTATGAACTTCGTTATTTACTTATTTTATTGAACTATTTAAGTGAACTATGATAGGATTTAGTTTATGATGAATGATTGAAGTAATTTTCTGTTTATAATCTAGTTAAGAGCTAACAAATAGCCAGATAAATAAATTTAGTACATATTACTTAGTAGTCGACCATTAGCTAATAGCCACACTTGTTGTCTCAATTGAGAATCTCGGTCCGTCCCGCTCTCGGTCTTCGGCCGGACTAAGACCAACTACATATATGTGTAAGAATATGTTTGTTTTGTACGCACCATAAACCAAATTGTGTGAAGTTCAACAGTAAAATGTGTAGGGTTATTTATATTTTGTTTCATACAATAAGGAATCAATGCCATACAAAAATGATTTTTTGGTGAATCTCAAAAAATGGTATATGAAAAAATGATTTCTTTGGTGCATTTCAAAATTTGTATCTTTTTTGGACTTTTGACCTATTTTGTGTTAATAGTTGACTTATCGTACCCATATCTTTGACCTTCCACCAATACTTTCCTTAATTAAATCCCCCACTGGCAGGGGCGGGTTTGAGGGGGTGCGACCGCGACCTCTCAAACTACAACATTTTTTCTTTGTCCGAAGGACCCTTAAATTGCGAACCAAGTCTAATAGCTTGGCAATATAAAATGATTCAAAAAAGATGTATAGCTTAGTTGGTAAACAACTTATAAAAGAAGCATGAGGTCACAAGTTCAAAACTCTCTCTTGTCTTTTTTTTTTTTGTTTATTTTCTCAATTCTTTGTTATCTCGAACTAGTAGGAGTAACAACAACAACAACAACTATTAATAATTGATAATCAAGTAGATTTAGTGTTGGAATCGGAGCCAATTTTGGCTCAACCTGACTCATCAAACTCAGAAACAGAATGCATCATTGCATTTGTCTCGTCGAGCTCTTCAATTTAGAGCCAAGAATCATTCAAATCCGATTCCGGACGAATGAGAAATTCAAGTTTAAAGTTTGGACGAAGATCTCTCAAATTTGGGACTAAAGTGTCAAACCGGGCAAGTCAGATTGGGGGCTTTTGAGCAAAGAGAATGCTTTTTGATCTGGACGGTGGGCATTCCTTCCGCGGGATTGCGCCAGATCGGGCGGTCGCGCATTTAGAATGTCGGGACAACTTCGGGTTACGCCAGAAGCGTTGGATCTATAAAGATCCAACGACCCGCGTTAGTCCCGAGTTGGGCACCAAGTGGGATAAGCCAATATTTTAATCTGGCCGTTGCTTTCTTGATTTGTTGGGCAAGTTTCGGTATTAATCCAACGTCTGGCGTTCTGTCCGTGTTTTTTGAGAGAAATCCAATGGTCCAGATTATAACCGACTCTTATATTCAGTTATACTTCATTTTTGGTCCCTAGTTCCGAACAGTTGTGTCTTTTAACCCTAACAGACATATATACTTATTCAACTCCTATATAAACAACCCAAACCTACTTCATTTTACATTCAATTCATCCTCATCCTCTCTTCTCTTCTAACAATTAGTATTCTGGTGTGTCTGGAATATCTAATTGGGAAGTAATTTCAGTATATTCTGGTGTGTCTGGAATATCTAGAAAAAGGAAGAAAGAAGTTTCGAGTGAAGTTAGAATCTTAAAGCGTCTAGAAGATCAAAGTCATTTTCTTCTGCTCTTATCTTTTAACAATTCGTATTCTGGCGTGTCTGGAATATCTAATTGGGAAGTAATTCTAGTTTCTCTAGAAAAAGGAAGTAAGAAGCTTTGAGTGAACTTATAATCTTAAAGCGTCTAGAAGATCCAATCGGATCAGTCCAAGAGCTCCTATTATTTACGAAGGTTCGTCCGCTTTCAGAATATAGAAGTACCATCATAAATTCTGAAAGGATAGTCGTTGTATCCCGAAGGCATACACCCTAACGATTGGTACTGTTACGGGGGTGTAAAGTGTCTTAAGGAAAGAGAATTTATTCTCGCTTGGACTCCATTATCTTTTGTCTATCACAGTTAATTCGAAAGAAGGAAATACTGATAAAGTCGGTATTAGCTTATCGTTTATCTCTCTATAACTTAAAGAAAGAAAGTTCCCTACTTCAACTCAGACTCTGTCTTAATCAAGACAAGACAGAGATAAAAGTGAATTTAAATCATTTCCAGAGGAACAACATTTAGGTTAGTTTTGTTTTGTTCCAATAGACTAAGGTTAGTTTGTATAGTTAAAAACTAATTATGAAATGTAATACTTGTTTCATTCATGAAATAAGCTTACTTCGATGCTTGTGGTTCTTGGTTAAATAATTTTTCGGGACAACAAATACACAACATAGATTCATATGAAGAAAGAAATTTTTTTCTAACTTAGTCCATTTTGATTTTTGCTAAATGTGTTACATTTGAAATAGAAGTGTACACTTTATTGTTATCGGAGAAAGGACCTCTATTTTTTTTCGCATCGGGCCCCCGAATTCTCAGTCACGTCACTGCCCACTGGACCTTCAAAACAAAACTTCCAAGAGAGAACAAACAAGAAGGCACAAGATGGAGAAGGAAGAAGAGAAGATATATAGATACCCTTTTATATGAAGAGTAAAAATGTTTGAAAATTTTGAAAAGGGGCTGTTTTACAATATTGAAGGTATTTGACTAAAACATTCTCTGACTTGAGTAAATTTAGGTGGCCTTTTTGAGTTAACAGTCCAAAAAGGACGGTCTGAATGTGAGTAAGGCCCTAGGCTTTTAGGAAATAAGGAGGGGGTCCAACGCGTCAGATTTTGGCGGGCCGGAGATAAAAAAAAAATTTCATATGGATCACCTGCTGTCGTTTCCCACAATGATTGTGACTAGTAAATTTAGGCGGGTAATCCGGACTCAACGGATTGCTTGGTCACCCACTCCACCAAAATTAAGTCGGTTATTGAGACAAATACATCAAAAGCGCGTTGGCAATTTCCTTATTAAAAACGTTTCGTCTGAACCGTTAGATTTGTAATCCACCGCTTTATCTTGTTCGTTGAAATAAACTTGTAAACCTTATAAATAGAGGCTTTCTTGCCAGTCCACCCAATCGTCATTGTTTTCTTTCTTCTGTTCTCTTTCCCTTTCTCCCTCTTCTCATCATCCGTTAGGGTTTATGGTGCCTGATCCTTATTTTTCTCTATTCGTTTTAGGGCTTATCCGAGATCCTTCAAGCTTTTGCTGATTGATGGTTCCTGATATACGTTCACGTTGTAATTAATTTAGGGTTTGGTGATTGATTTGGTTTGCTTGTTTTTGGTTCTTAATTGTGTTATTTGATCGTTCGTAGTATAGTATGGGTTGGATTTAGGTTCTTGATCGGTTTATCGTTGTTGCAGATTTGATAATTATGCAATTTTGGAGATTTGGATTGTTATTGAATTCTACCACACATCCGATTCAAGATTATATTCGATAACCAAGGGGGTTATTAATTCATTGATAATTACTTTGATTTGTGTTAGAGATGATTCGGATGTCGATCTTAATGGTGCTATGTGCATCATACGATCCTCATCAGGGTCATCCTCTTTAGTTAGTCGACTGCACCTAACCAAATTATGGTTTATTGATTTGATTGGATTCGCAGTTCTTCATATGGATCGCCTGCTGTCGTTTGTCAGATGAAGCGATGAGAGGAACCATAAGAACAATTTGTTGTTGGTATAAAAACTTATACATGATTTACTGTTTACCTGGTAATGACTTATCATTGTCGATTGTATATAGAAACTTTAAGTTTGTTGTGTTACCACAACTTTAGATGGTCATCTTGCATAGAGGAATATTTACCTTTTCAGTCACTTATTTAGGTTTCATCTTTCTGAAATCCCACAAAACACCAAGAAGTTTTAGTTGGTCAGGGATGATTGCTTTCCGCTTATATTGTTTCTATTGAGACTTTCTGTGTGGTATCGAACGGATCTTTGAGAAACTACAAGATCTCTTTGTGGATGTATATTCTCTACTTGATTGTTTAGAAACGCAGACATGATTTCGTTTGATGTTATTGTCAATCTGGAGTATATTCTCTACTTGGGTAGCCTGTTTGTGCATGGTAGTATTAATCTAGGACATCATGTTGGTCATTGGAAGGTTTATTGCTCCGGTCCGTAATCGATGAATTGGTGTTATGGGGGATGGTTGCCTTCTTATAGTTATCCATCTACTTTCTCCCAATGTGATATTTGAGAATGTCTTCATTAGATTGTTGTTCTCTCCAGGTTGTTGGTAATGTATTTCTTGTTGACGCGATCTCAGTTTGTGTAAATTATTGTCATAGGATGGAATGAAAAATGGAAATTTTGCGTGAAGGGAGTACAACTTAAACGATGCAGTATAGATTTTTTTTGATCTTTGTTAATGCTGAAATATGGAATATAAGAAGTACTGCAATGTTCTGCAGGGAAGTCGGGGTCTTCAAGAGGTTCTTTTGTCCAAAGGGGGTTACTTAGTTTAGATTTTTCTTCTTTTGCTTCTTTGATCTCTTTCAGCGAAAAGTTAGTAACTTCTGTTCCGCTTTCTTTCTCAGGGATGTTTGGTATGGAATAGCTATTCCTCTTCTTCCTGTATTTTCACGGCGAAGGCGGTCCTTTTTATATACTTAGTTGCATTCTTGTTCTTTGTGGTTTTTTTAGTAGTTTTATGTATTTATTTTGCTTTATTGTTTCCTAGGTGGACTAGGATCAACTATGAGGAGCTTAGTGTGCTCTATCCGAATGAGTCTTTCTTAACTTGCTTCTCTAACTTCTTTATGCTGAAATGTTCATTAACTTTTCCTAGGGATTTTTGAACCGGACGTAAAACTCTTCTTTACCTTCGAGTTCTCCTTTGGGTTTACCTACCTAGAACAGTAACACTTTATCTTATTTCACACTCAGGTATATGCGGAATCCAAAGATTAACTGATAGCTTGTCCGTGCTTTACTCTGCCCCTTAGGAGAACAGTACTACAAAATAAATGAACTTCTTGCGCCTCTTATTTTAAGAATATTGCAACTGTCTATGGAGACATTTTCTGCTGAGTCTTCTATTTTTGCGTTCTTCATTGTGAAAGGGGGTTTCTAACTTTTTTTTCAACTCATTTGACTTTAATCCTTGTTAAGGAAATAATAATTGAACCATGTTGTTTGATTTCCCAGGGGTGTCAAATTGGTCTTGCTCCATGGAGGCTTGACTTTCCTCTCCGTCAAGGGGGTTTTCTTATTTACATAGAGTCCACAACATGGTTCTTTATCCTACTCATTTAGATTAATAACATTTGATCTACATAAAACTTTTCAGGAATGTGCGATGTCCATGTAGATTAGCTGAACCTGTTCTTCTACCTCGGCCAAACAGTACCACTGAAACTTCTTTTTGGTTTAGTGTGCCATATTTTAAAAATCATGCTAAATCTTTTCATTCCTTAACATTTGCAGCCTTCGTTTCTGCTATTAGTTGGGTTCTAGAACAACGGGCATTCAGGGCAATCATTTTGCTGGAAGCGATTATTGTGTCGGGAGTCCCACTTCAATTTTCCTCAAAAATTTAATCATCTTCAATTACTTATATGAGTTATTCATCTTGGAAGGGGTTTTTTATCTTCTGACTTGCTTACTTGATTTTTATCCTAGTTAAAGGAACAATAATTGAAGCATGCAAAATTCTTTTGATTTTGTCAGGGATTCAAATGGACTGAGACGTCATTTGGTGTTCATCTAAAGAGGGTTTACCTGTTTTACATCGATTCCACAAAATTCTACTTCATCTATGGTTTATCTGTCATTCCACAAAATTTTGAGTTTCTAACTTTCTAGCATATCACGTTCTAAAAATCTCGCTCTTTCTATTATCTTATATGTGGAGTCTTCCTTCGTGTTATTTGTTAGTTTCAAGGATGACTGGCGTTTTGAGGAAACGTTAATGTGTGTTCTTGGAAGGGATATTCTTGTCGAGTTCCACTTTCTTCTTTGATTCTTATCCTCAGAGGAGGAATTATTGAAGTATGCCAAGTTTTTCTCTCAGGGATGTGAGAATTGAATTTGCTCTGGGAGGCATCACTTCGTTTTGTGAATTGAGGGGGTTTTCCTATCTTATATTGTTCCATTGTTCCATTCAAATCTTCTCTTTACTTTTGGTTTATAATTGGTGTTAGTTATTCAAATAAAGAACTAGTGAATCTGTTTAATTTTTTTTTTCAGGAACCTGCATCACTCAGAAGTATTCTTTTCTGTCCTAGTGGTGTTCTATTGGTCGACTGGGTTTTTTGTTTTCTTGAACTTGGTTATCTGATTGAATTTCATCTTTTAGTTCATTTTTCTTCACTGAGGTGATCTTCAATTGGAACACAAATTTGTTTTTCTCAGGGATCCTTGTGGTGGGAGAGTTCTCTTCCATGTTAATGTCGTGAAGGCGAAGCGTAACAAAGCATTCTAATTCCTTTCCTTTAGAGTGTCTCGAATAGTTATAAGTTCTCATTTGAGTATATTTGTTTGCTAGGAGGATGGTGGTCAACTTTGTCAAGTTAGCCATGTAAAGGGGCCAAGGGGGTAATCTGAAGATGTTCGTGTCATTTTTGTCGTTGTTTGAGAAGTTAAAATAGCACATGCTAGATCATGTGATGCTCCTCAAGGATTTGCATCTTTGACGAATCCAACGAGATGCATTAGTTTCCTCCGAAGGGTTTTTTTTCTGATTTATGTATTAAGTTCTCCTTTCATGAGGGTGTTCATAACTAACTGCCTATCAAAATACTTTCCAGGGATTCAAGGATTTGATTCCCGTCTTGCCTCATGCTTTTGGAGGAACAATCAAACAGTACAACTTCAATTTCTTTTGTGTTCTTACAGTTTCTAGCTAGCTTTTAGTTGAGAAACTTGAAAAAACATATTTTATCAATCCCTAACCTGTTGCCTGAACCCTCCTGTTAATTGTTACTTTAGGACAACAGCAGTTTACGGGGAGAAGTTAATTTGTTGTTTGCAGAAGGGGCATCTGTTTCAAGTATCAATTTGATAAAGGGGGTCTTCTGCCCAAGTTCCATTTGGATATACCTCTCAAATTCTTGTGTTGTAGTTATTGGCTTTTATTTGTTTACATGTCTTGGACTTAGTTCATCTTGGTTGGTTGTTTACAGTGGTTTGGTACATGTGCAGAAGACTTGGTTTGATTTCCCAGGGGTCTCAATTGGACTTGCTCCAAGGAGGCATGACTTGCCGTCAAGGGGGTTTTCTTATTTTACGTAGAGTCCACAACTTCGTTCTTTATATCCTTATTATGGAATTATAATTGAAGCATGTCGTTTGTCTTCCCAGGGGTCTTAAATTGGACTTGCTCTATGGAGGCATGACTTTGCTCGCCTTTCAAGGGGGTTTTCTTATTTTACATAGAGTCCACAATATCGTTCTTTATCCTTCTCTCTGAAGCTTTACTCATTTGGATTAATAACATTTGATCTACGTAAAACTTTTCAGGAATGTGCGATGTCCATATAGATTAGATGAACCTGTTCTTCTCATGTACCTCGGCCAAACAGTACCACTGGAACTTCTTTTTGGTTTCTAGTGTGCCATATCTTAAAAATCCTGCAAATCTTTTCTATTCCCTAACATGTAAGGTCTTCCTTTGTGTTATTTGTTAGTTTCAAGGATGACTGGTGTCATGAGGAAACGTTAACGTGTGTTCGTGGAAAGGGTATTCTTGTCGAGTTCCACTTGGGTTCTAAAGTTCCTTCTGTTATAACAATTGAGGGGGTTTTCTGCCTTTTGACTTGCTTCTTTGATTTTTACTCTTGGAGGAGGAATTGAAGCCTGCAATGTTCATATTTTCTCAGGGATGTGAGAATTGAATTTGCTCGGGGAGGCATCACTTTGTTCTAAGAATTGAGGGGGTTTTCCTATCTTCTATTGTCCAATGGAATCTTCTCCTTATTTTTTGGTTGTGAAAGGTGTTAGTTATGCAAATATAGAATTGGTGAATCTATTTAATTTTTTTTCAGGGACCTGCAATACTCGAGTATTCTCTTGTGTCCTAATGGTGTTCTATTGAAGGACCGGGTTATTTTGTTTTCTTGAATTTTGTTATCTGATTGAATTTTCTTCATTCAGTTTCTTTTTCTTCACCGAGTTGATCTTGATTTGGAACACAAAATTATTTTTGTCAGGGATCTTTGTGGTGGGAGAGTCCTCTTCCATGTTAATGTTGTCAAGGCGAAGCGTAACAAAGCAATCTACTTCCATCACTTTAGAGTGTCTCGAATAGTTATTAGTTCTCATTTGAGTATATTTGTTTGCTAGGCGGATGGTGGCCAACTTTGTCAAGTTAGCCATGTGAAGGGGCCAAGGGGTTATCTGAAGATGCTCCTGTCATTTTTGTGATGCTCCTCAAGGATTTGCACTAGTTTCCTCTGAAGGGGTGCTTTTTCTGATTTATGTTGTATGAAGTTCTCCTTTCATGAGGGTGTTCATAACTAACTGCCTATCCAAATATTTTCTTGTGTTCCTGTCTTGCCTCATGCTTTTGGGAGGAACAACCATACCGTACAACTTCAATTTCTTTTGTGTTCTTACAGTTTCTAGCTAGCATAAATTGAGAAACTTGAAAAAACCATTTTATCAATCCCTCCTAACCCTCCTGTTAATTGTTACTTTAGGACAACTGAGGTTTGCGGGGAGAAGTTAATTTGGCGTTTTCAGAAGGGGCATCTGTTTCAACTTTCATTTTGATGAAGGGGGTTTTCTTCCTAAGTTCCATTTTGATATATCTCTAAAATTCTTGTGTTGTAGTTCTTGGGTTCCTTTTGTTTACATGTCTTGGACATAGTTCATCTTGGTTGGTTGTTTTACAGTGCTTCGGTATATGTGCAGAAGTCTTGATTCTTAAAGGGGGTTTTCTATTTCAAGCTGATTACTTAGAGTGACATTTTTTGTGTTGGTTTTTATCTAGTTCAAATGTTGATATATTGGGATTCCTTCACTTCATTACAGGGGCATCCTTATGGAGTGGTAGTTACTAAAAATTGGATAATCTCCTGACGTAGAAAGAGTAAAACTGAAATTCCTTCAAAACTATTTTTCCTTTTTGTGGATATTCTGTTCCAGGGAGCACTATGACAGTGTCATGCAATTCTTTTTAGGGTGTGCAAGTAGGAATCTCAGCTATGGTCACTTGTCAATACTTTGGTGGCTTAGGAAGTGTAAATACTCTTTCTTGCCGTCTTATGCCGAAAGAGTAGCATCTCATCCTCAGTTTA
>BEHA01000357.1:207740-218082 GCA_002897215.1 Eschscholzia californica subsp. californica | reverse complement strand
CAAATGTAACGACATACGTAGATCGTAGTCGACTTCCAAAAAAAAAAAAAAAGTTAACGTGACATCATTCAGACACTGTGACACTAATGCTTGTGTTGCTCATGAATCATGATGATCTGATGTAATTCAATTATACATTTTGCTACCAATTGTTATAGTCGTTGATTACCTGAAACAAAAGATTGTTATTTAATATCAAAAGGGAATTTAAAGAGAAGTTGTTTTCCAGGATGAATGATTAAGTCACAATAGCTTTTTATAAATTTCTTTAGATGAACTTCATAGTCAATATGTATTTTGGTAGATGCTAAGTGGTAAATACCAAATGGTTGAGAGATAATAGAGAAAGATAATAGAGAGAGAGGCACATATATATATATATAGAATCATAGATTGATTATGTTTGAGATAGGTAGAAGGTGTTTGTGTGTTTGTATAGATGGATGGTATTCCAACATTCTCTGCCACTAAAGACGGCATTCATCATCATCCGTATCTTGAAAAGCAAAGGCTGTTCCATTTTCAAGTTTTGGGATTGGAGGAATTTGGAATCTATCTATCACTGCTTTTTCATTTTTTTCCCCCCCAAATTCAATTCAGTACTCTCTCTACTCTTACCTCTCTCTCTCTCTCTCTTATTTAGTCCTCCTTCCACTCATTACTTTTATAACCTTTACCAAAAAAGTGAAGATGAGAGCCATTAAGAGGCCACCGAAAAGCAACTACACCTTATCATCAACACCCACCCGATCATTCGATATGACAGGCCAACTATCTCCCACAATTACTCCACCGGTGCATCTAATCTATAGGCGCCATTTCATTTTATTCTTGGGCCTTCTTCTATCTTCGCCACCCTCAGACTGGACAGTCCGACGACACTTAGCCTGGGTCTAATCTAGTTGCACTTGAATAACACGGATTACGCACAATACAAGTGTCTTCGAACTGCTCCGGTCCGTGGGTCGCAAACTACTCAGTTCGAGACCCAGGAGAAGTGCTAAGAGATGGATGGATTAATTTGGGAATGATCTTACCAAGATTACTTGGGATATTTGTGGATGAATCATTCATCTGCATATTAAGTTATTAGGGTTTTAGTACTTGTTGCATATCAGTTTGTGTAGTTCTTATCATTTTGTTCGGTACAGATTTCTTTAACTAGCCAATTTTTTTTTTCAAAAATAAAGAAAAAATAACTACAACTATAATGATAATATACGCAATATTTTCAAACCTACTTTGTTAGAAAGAAATGTCTAGTGGTCTACAGCTATATCCGTACTATTGCGTTAACCATGTCTGTAGATAAGTATATTTTGGGGAAAAAAAATGTCTACTCATTTTTCATCACATTTGTCTATTTAACTGTCGAACAATATTGTAAAAGATGATTTTGCCAACTTCAAATTGGCAACCCACTCAAATTTCTCATCACATCTTTAGGGTTTGTCTTCCTTCTATTTCTTTCTTTTCCCTTTTCTATTCAAACAACACATTTCTCCTCATCAAGGACCCCAACTCTCTATAAGTCAACCTCCCCTAATCATTTGGTCTTTGCTTTCTCCTTCAATAAACTCCACCTCATTTCCCACACCCCACCCATTAATTCTCTCTCACTTTCTCAAACTCTCCCTATCTCTCTCTCTCTCTCTCTAGATATCTCTATCTCCATCTCCCTTTCTATATATATTCATCTAAAACCATCCCAATCAAAGAGGTATATATCTTGATCATCTAACCCCATATGGGAAGCAGCAGCATGAAGGTTCATCAATTCACACGTGGTTTATGGGAGCATGAACCATCACTCTCTTTGAATGGTTGCAAGAGACTTCGACCCCTTGCTCCTAAACTACAACTTAGTCAGACCACCACCACTACTACTACTAATACTAGTAATGAAACTAGTAGTGTCACTTCTTCTCTTGATCTTAAGAGCTTCATTAGAGCTGATAGTGGCCCTAGAAAGCCTATTACTTCTCTTGATCAAGATCCCAAAAGACAATCCCTTCAGGTATATATATATAATCACCTTCTTTTTCTTTTTCTCTTCGAATGGTATACGTATGACACAAATGGGTTTGAAGCTTACTTTAGTTGAGTAGTAACATATATGTCTTTTTAACTGAGGAGACCAGGGTTTGAATTTTACCGTTTCTAGGAAACATAGACGGAGATTGAACCAATCACGTCCCAACTCCAATTAATATTAAGTTCATTATGTTTAGATCTAAATTATTTAAGTTCTAGTCGCCTCAACTAGAGTGTTCCATATACAAGCCAGTTTCTCGGTATAGAAATTCCTCGTACCACCGTCTGTTTACCAAGTTGGTATTGACCTAGCTACCTACTCTAGTCTGCGGTTGTATGTAAATCTAGTTCTATGAAAAAAAATTACAATGAGTGTTTGTAATATATCAATCATAATGCCAATTATTAACTCACAATTGACTTATTAATAATTAGAATTATGCATTATTAATGATATTTAACTCAAGCTCCTTCTAATACCTAGGAAAAATTAAGTTAATTATTTGATTAATCTTACTTATCATGTCTCAGGTGGAAGCTCAATCAGGTGGGACAAGGTGGAATCCAACTCAAGAACAAATAGGGATACTAGAAATGCTTTACAAAGGTGGAATGAGAACTCCAAATGCCAACCAAATAGAACAAATTACTGCTCAACTTAGCAAGTATGGAAAGATTGAAGGCAAGAATGTATTCTATTGGTTTCAAAACCATAAGGCTAGAGAGAGACAAAAGCAGAAGAGAAGTAGCCTTGGTCTTGCCCATTCTCCAAGAACTCCACCACCTTTCACCCCTATAACTCTTGATGCTAATGTAAGTACTAAATATTCAGATCTACTATCTGAATTTTTCAAATATCTGACTTAGGTACTAGTGCATTGGTTTTTGTTATGTTCCCGTCTAACTCGTCAGAATGTTTGAATAATCAAACTGTGATTAATTTTAGAATATTTATTTTCCCCTGACTGTCTGAATGACTGATTCAGGTTGATTTTGTGTCCATTTAAGTCTATTATCTGAAATAACAAAAGTAACCCTGGCCAAATAAATCAAACTTAGACGCGTCAAATTCAGACAAATAGAAACACGGGAGATGGTAGAGTGCCCCACGGTGCCCGAAAGGGTACCAGCTGACGTGAAATTCACTAAAAGACAAGGTTTTTTTCAAAGTTTGACTACTGTGGGGACCGCCTCACTCAGATTACTTTTTAAGTCTGAGTTCTGTGATAAACATCAAGCTATGTTATTCTGAATAGACGAGTCAGATTCAAACACCAAGAAGAAAAAACACTACTATAGTGATATTAGTAAATTAATTATTTAAATGTATGAATCAGGTGGGAAGAACAGAAAGAGAAATTCATGAACAAGAAGACAATGAACAGTATTACAAGCGAAAGAATCGAAGTTGGCGAGCGAACGAGTATTACAATAATTTCGAACCCTCTAACGACAAAAACATCTTGTGCAGATTAACAGAAATGGAGGAGGAAGAATCTAATAAAACTCTAGAACTCTTCCCTTTACATCCTGAAAGAAGATGAATAATGGGTTTGATATCTAATATTAATAATATTTCTTTTTCTCTCTGTATCTCTCTCTCTCTTTAGATAAAACTCTGTTGTTTCTGTCTCTAGATGATCAATTGAACTCTTTTGTTTTCTGTCTTTTAGAGATCGATCTTTGCTTTTTAATATGCTTTTCTTTACTTTCTTGTCTTTGGTTTCGGGAAAGAAGAAAGCTTAAGTTGTTCTTTGTACCTTCTGGTCTGGTCTGGTGTAATATTATTCCTGACTACTACTTGGAAATTAAAAAATATTAATTAAAAAGCATCCATCTATCTATAATTTCTATACCATTTATATTATATTAGGTCATCTTTATTCGATTTTGTCACTATGGTGGATTTGGATCAGATCCTTTTTGACTAAAAATTAACCTTTTTTTTTTTGTATAGGTCTATTCATTGTTAAGATCTTTATACATTAATCACTCAAGTCCACCCACTAACTTTGGATCATGATCTTCTTTTGTTTCCTACTTAGAGGAATGTTTGTATATAATAAAGGCTAAGGGTGGGTGATCCAACTTCATTTTTGTTTGAAAAGAAAAATGTTTTTTAATGGAAAGATTTGATATTGATCTCCCCTGTTAGGGAAGGGGATTGGGCCAGGTCGAGTGACGGCGGGTTTTACTCTCACTCATTAGATCAAGCCGGTTAGGCTCTCAATTATGGTAAGTAAGATTATCGAGGGAATTCGAACGGGTAATTTATCAAAAGTGGTGTTCAAACCCCGTCCAACTCCGCATACTCTTTTGGGTTTTTTGGGATTCTGAGTCTCTAACGGTGATGTAATGCTAAAACACTACATTTTCGTCGTTCAGGATACGTGAGTTACTCCATTTTTATGTTTGTTTCACAATAAAATGCGTAAGTCATCACTATTGGTGACACACACGAAGTCATGCAAGTATTGCAGAATACAACGGAGTATAATGTCATTTTCTATATTGTTGCATATCGGGTCGGGATTCGAGCTGGCTCCAACCAACCCGGGTTGAATAGTGTCATCGCCCTAGATTAATTATGTCAAGTTAATAATGTAGCAGATTAATTGGTTAGGGATGTGAGTTTCCATCCAAAAGATATAGGTTCGATTCCTGCAGTCAACATAAATTTTTTTTGTTTTTTGTTTTTGGGTTTATTGTTCTCGGGAGGGATCTATAGGTGCCACTAACTATTGTTTCTGGCGGGCCTCTTTAACTTCAAAGTGTTAGACATAAACTCAAAAAACCTAGAGGTCTTAAGTTCGATTCCCGTTAGATGTGGAATACATTTTCTTGAATTTGAGATATTAAAGGGCTCCTAAATTCTCAGCCACGGTTGGACTCCAACCCATGCTCATTTCTGGGTCGGCCCGATAACATATGAAAGAATCGATACATTTTCTTAGGTGTCGTTTGACAAAACTAGAATAAATTACATTTTTTGCTTATTTAAGTAGAAAAGTAAAAAAATTAGTTAGGTAACCCAAAAATTACTAACTTCACTTAAGTTAAAATTTGACTATCTTTTAAAGTTAAGATTTTTAACTTTGGACATTAAAGTAAAGTAACTTATGTTCAACATGTGCATGAACTTTACTACGAATTTTTTTCTTTTGTCTATCACGACAACCATTTTAAGTCTACCACCACCATACCTCAATTACCACCACCTCACCTTAATCACCACCTTTGTGCCTCCACCACCATCACTAACACCACCACCACTACCTTACCTTCACGATTTCACCACCACCATACCTCCATCACTACCACCCTTATACCTTATCCACCACCACAACCACTATACCACCGCCACCACTATACCACTATACCACTATACCACCGCCATCATACCTCTACCACCACCCACATAGCTCATCCACCACCGCCACTATACCACCATCATACTTCCATTACTACCACTCAGTACCTTATCCACCATCACCACCATCACCACCATCACCGTATCTCAACCACCACCAATGTACTTCCACCACCACCACCACCATCATCACACCTCTACCACCACCATCTCCATACCTTCACCACCACCTCCATACCTCCACCACTACTGCCACCATCATACAACCACAACCAACAAACCCCATAATTATACCTTCAAGGCACCGCCACCACCACTAATATTACCACCACTCCTTACACAAGTGTAATCATAAAAGTCATAAATAAATTCAATTGAAATCAAGTATCTCTGGGTAAAGAAAAAAAAAGTAAATTAGATTACCAAATCAATTTTTTGACGTTATTTTACTTATAAGTAACATTTTTGCCAAACATACTTATGATGTTTTTTTATTTTATTTTTGAAGTAAAAGAACTTCTACTACAAGCAAAAGTATTTATACTTTTGGTTGCCAAACGAGACCTTAATAGGAGTTAAGACTTCCGTCGGGGTCATGTCGAAACCTCAACCCGGGACGATAAAAATCAATACATTTCCTTCTTAACTCGGGTTGGGTCAAGTTAGTTTGTCGCTCTAGACTCTAATTTTATAGAAGAAAAATAAATTTTCAAATGATACAAGTTACGAACATAAGACAACAAATAAGTTACAAACTTACCAAATAATTTATGTAAATTGTAATTTACATATAACTAAATTACACACATATCAAAAAATTTATGGGATACAATTAGAAATTTATTCAAAATTAATTACAAACTTACCCAAAAAAATTAATGTCATCTTTTTACAAACTTTCCCAAATATAAATAAAATATTTACCTAAAAAATTTATGGGTTATAAATTACAAATTTGTCCAATAATTTAAATTCCTTAATCGCTTATAATTTATGGGAGAAAAAAGATTGTATGGAATATAATTTGAATCATATAAATTATATTACTTAATCTTTAACAGGAATTAAAAATACAGGTCGGACTTTATCCAACCCGAGCTCACTGCTAGGTCAAACCAGACCAGCCGCCAAGCTCAAATCAAATCTCAGTCCAGACCCAGACCGATAAGCAACACTACATTTCCCTCTTAACTCGGGTCTGACCAGGTCAATTTATTTCGAGGTCTTGTTCAACAGATTCGAACCAGATCTCGAAGGTCTGGTTCTCTTTTGGACCACACCTTCAAGGTGAACCAGAACTCCGGCGAAGGGAACTCCTTCTCCGGAGTGTTTAGAGAAAGAGAGAGAATTTTTTTTTTAAAAGGTCACGCGTCGAAGAAGAGAGAGGTGGGGTGGAGAGATGTTTTTATTTTATTTTCAAAATATGTTTAGTGGAAGGGTAGTTATGGTATTTACCTTAAACAAGGGAGTCATATTTGAATTTATGAAAAATAGGGGGCCAAGAAGGAAGCTGGTCACAAAGTAGGGGGCAAAATAGAAAATAACTCTTTGTTATATGACACAGATTGGATTTTTATTTTTTAGAGAGAAAGATAGGTATTAGAGAAAAAGGATAAAGAGAAGAAAACAAAAACGGTATAATTTGAATTTTTTTCTAAAAGATCTCCATTAATAAAGGTCTCTCTTAGAGAGAGAGACGGGAAAAAAGATGATAAAGATATATAGTGAAGAGAGATAAGTATCAGGGACTAAAACAGAATTAAGTGAAAAGAAAGACAAAAGGACAATCTTGAAAAGTTAAAATCTAACTTTTTAGTCAATGCATAGAAAAACATAAAAGCGGGTCATCTCGAGCATTTCTCATAAGTTCGGGGGCTAGGCGAAAATCTAATCTAACTTTAGGGGGCCAATTAGGAAATAACCCATTTTTAGAATAACTAGATATTTTTTTACAAAAATTATCATGCCACGTAACTAAACAAAACAATTTTAATGATTTGCATTGGAGACACACAAGAATTGGAAGATCTCTGTTTTACCACATAAGACTGCAAATCTCAATTGAGACTTGACACATATGACTGAATGAATTTTTTTTCGCATTGGAAATTTTGTTTAGTTAGTAAAGTTCTTTAAGAGAATTTATATCAAAACCCTAAATCCAGCCGCTACTATACATGTCTAAGGGCTTTTATGAACCGAGCCACGCAAGAAAGGATTACATATGTACCTTTTGGGTATGATTTTTCTATAGGCAGCCCAAACCGCCCCACTAAAAACAACCAGGCTGGGCAGGTAGTGAACACCTTGGGCATCGAGCAGGTTCATTATCCCATTGGAGTCGGGCGCCCCGAGTTGAGTTACAGACTCCGATGCTCAATTCCCACCCTTGTACGACCCCATGTCGAGAGGGAACTATAGTAAAGATTGGCATGCTTAATATCTCTATTATTGGACTTTTTAGGCACTAGAGGGTGGGGAGAACTTGAGGTTTAAAGGCAGACAAATAGATTTACTCAGTTCATTAGTGATCTTTATTTGATTTCAATTGATATTCAATAGACTCCATATTATAAGAAGAGGGGAGGGAAGCAGAAACCCTAACAAAAAATCAATCAAGTTTTTTTTTTTTAAAAAGAAAATCGACTACGATCTACGTTACTCGTTACAAGGCATTGGTACATCATGAAGATGTGATAAACACGATAACCGTCTAAATTAAACTTATAATGAAAGAAGCCTAAAAACATGAAAGAGGCCTACAACCAGACATACTTATTACTCTGAATTCAATAACTAAGGATTCTAATATTGGGCTTTTTAGGTACTAGAGGGTGTGGAGAACTTGAGGTTTAAAGGCAGGCAAATAGATTTACTCAGTTCATTAGGACCTCTAGGTTTTTAGAGTTTATATCTAACACTTTCAACCACTTGCACAACTGTGTTAAAAAGTTTGAAGAGAAGGAAAAGAGGAAAATGTGTGGCTATATGAGTATTTTCATTAAACAAGTGGTCGGGCAGAAATCTGGTCTCATTTGAGAAATAACCCTTATGATTTCAAGTGATATTCAATAAGCAAAAACAGCCTCAAGAACAAAATTAGAGTAAAAGGGAAGGTTTTTGGTTGATTTATTTAGTGTTCTACAAAAAGGTATTTGTGAGATGGGGGAGTTCAAGTTCAGCTAATCCAAACCTCCACAGTTGGAAACAAGTTTTAATCTTTTGGGTTCGAATTTGGAAGGATTTGGGGTACCAGACGATCCCTTGAAACTGGCTAGATGCTGATTATATAGTAATTCACAAGATGGTCAGTTAGCTTAACTTTAGTTTCTTCATTCTTTACTTGATACATATTTCAATTCATAATCACTATATAATTACACATTTTTTAGTTAATGAATAAATGCTAGTTTTGACAAAGATTGAGTTACTACTTTTTGAATGGAGTCTAAGTTTATTTGTGAGTTTTTTCTTTTCTTTTTTGTTTATAGGTTAGTTGATGTATGTAGAAATTTTGATTTTCTAGTAAGGGTAAGTAATGTACTCTATCATAACATAGCCTAATTTTTGTAACTTGGTGTTGTTGTTTTCATATTTACATGATTGAATCTGTAGTTTAGCAAATTAAGTATGGATTGTAATTTTAGTGTCAGGGTATTTTCTATGTGTTTGTCTTTTATCAATGTTATCAGATACTCCACCCCTGCTTATCGCGCACTAGTTCTTGTCACCGTTTTTGAGTGGGTTTCACTATCTAATATCCCAATTTGGTGTAGTGAAATCTGCAGTCTAAATTAACCCAATTTTTTTTCGTTTTTGTGAAATCTAGAATCTCAGTTGGTAGTAGTTAATCACTAGAGGCTCGATTACAATCAAAACAGGATTATACAGGAAATGCGGCAAATATTTGAGAACTAGTTATATGAATAAGTTTACTAAAATATGGCGTGCTCAAGATTGACCTATTGCAACTCCCCGCCACATCAACAGACCTGCATCTTATTTTTCGAGAAATGAGTAACTTATTAGCCTAGTGTCGAGGAGACACCAAGAGAGAAATAAGAAACAAGGCAAAGAAAAGAAAATAAAGAGGAACAAATACAACGAAAAACGAGGAAAATGACATTTCACAGCAATAGGTATTCAATTGCAAATTAAAGAAGCAACATTCTGATGGTTGAAAACATTAGTGGTTGCCACTCGATGAGGTTAGTATCCGAAGAAGTGGGACTGCTGATATAGTTGTAAAGGTTCTATTGCAATGTACCTTCTAGCTTCTATTGTGGCTTCAGTGAATGTAGAAGTTGTCATGGCACCGGGTTTTAATTTTTGCATAATATCAATGATGCAATCGACAAAAAAGCCCCACATAAAACGTTTTATAAATTCCAAAATCCTTTCTTGTAAGATAGCTGTTGATGCTTCTGGCCTGTCAAGAAGTTATGGATTTTTTAGACAACGAAAATGTGCAAAATGCAAACGATAAGCTGAATGCTACTGATCGCCCTCTTACTAGATGACAAACAAGCTTTTTGGACCTTTCCTTCGATTCAACTATTGATGAAGAGCTGAAAAACATTCTGGTGAATATGGAACCATTACAAGTTGCAGTGATGAAGGACGGGAAAGAAACAAAAAAAAAAACAAATGCTTTGGATTTGTTCATATTGATAATCCATAGCATGCTGGTGAACATGTTGAGGTCCGTACTCGGGGAAAAGTTAATGATAAGAAGTGTTTTGTTGGGAAAGCACAGAATAAAGCTGAAAGGGATAAGAAACTGAAAGACCATTTCAGAGCGTTAAGGACGCAACAGTTAAGTTCCAAGGACTGTAACTTGAACGTGAAGAATTTATATAATAGTTTCCTCTAATGATAAAGCTGATCGATTTATTCTTGGGAGATTGGAAATATTACTTCATGCAAGGTGTGTGATTT
>BEHA01000357.1:150523-207605 GCA_002897215.1 Eschscholzia californica subsp. californica | reverse complement strand
AAAATTGTCAGCAAACCGCTTTATGTTGCAGTTGCACAGCAGAAAGAAGATAGAAAAGCAAAACTACCGGTAAGGCTTTTAATGTGATTTACTTGAACTGAAATTTCTGCGTGTTTGACACCAATGTGATTTATCCATGACTTATAGGTATATATGCATAAATCTTTTGTCTATTCCCCTTTAGCAGGTAGCTTGTGCTTACTTTAACACTATTTTTCGTTATTAGGTGTCTTTCATATAAATTTGCCAAAACACCCTAAACCAATTTTTTTTTTTTGTTAAAAAGGATCCGTTAATTGTTGATAGGCTTCGGCTCCCTATGTAAGGTTTGCACCGAGTAAGGTTTGCACAAGTTCGCAAATGCTATTGAAGATCTGCACATAGTTGGACAGGTTGCATAAGTTTGCACAGGGAGCCGTAGCCTAAAGGTATTGACATGTTTTTTTAACCAAAACCAACAGGAAACTTAGTTTTTGTCCCAATTTCATGTTCATAAATTATGTTAAAGCACCATATTGGTTATGACTTCCATGTTCCTATTAATATTAATTAATTAGTATACATGGGAAGTCGGAGTATGATTTCTATGTCTTAAATGCCTAGATTTCTTCGGTCTTCAACTTTACATCCCATATTTGTGCTAGTTTCTGCTAAGAGAAATAAAGATGGAAAATAAAGAAACACATGTGGAAAGAGAGAATATGTAATTGTTAAGAATGTGGCAGTCCCAATAGAGCATTTTCTATGATTCCATGTAAGCAAAAGATTCGTCTACGTTACACATACGACATATAAAAGAATCTAAAACGTTTAGTTGGCCTGGGATAGGCCTGGTAGCCGGGAAAACTGGATGGGTCAGGCATAAATTCTCACGCCCTCTTTGATATTCCCGGTAGTATATACATTGGTTTTCTCACTCTTCATTGCTGAACTATCTCAATATCTTGATCGTACTCCTCTTCCTTTGTCAGCCTTCTCGGTATCCCACTCTTGGTTGTTTCAGTCATGGAGTCACTTGCCCTTGCGTTCTGTTCTCTCTCTTTGCTACTACTCCTTTTGATTGTCTTGCTTCTCTTGCTAATACTTATCAAGGGACAATCATCGCCAAGATCTGAACCCAATCACTCTATGAGTGAAGATGGGTATCATGAACAGGACATTGAGGTATTGGAAATCTTGAATCAAAACCTTAATTATCCGGCAAAAAATGACACTTAACCCTTCCATTTTTTTCATAGATTATTTATTTCTTCCCAATCTGTAAATGGTTTGATTTAAACAGTATCTTGTTTCCATCAATTTGCCGATTTCAACCTCTCTGATTTTGTATTAGTGATACTCTAATAAATGGAATGACGGTGCTTTCTCTTTTGGTTGCTTGTTCTTAAACTAGGATCCGATTCGGCATTCGAGATATTTATTCTTCATTCTTTGTCAAGATTTCCCCTTCTAATGGTTAGGGGTTTCCTTGAACGTACCTTGGATAGACTCGCTTTCGACTCTGCTAGGGCCAAGGATCGAGTTAGCCCTAGTCTTGAGTAAATTGCTGAGCAAAATCTTTGATTCTATCCTTAAATGCTATTCTTTGAGACTTTGTTTCTAGACTTTGAGATATCAGTACTTAGTTCATAATTTATTGAGATTTTGTGATGCTTATGTAGGAACAATATCCCAGTGAGGAACCAGTTGAGATGGCAACTTATGCTGATCTACACGATCAGGTGTATCAACTTCGTGATCCTGGTTTTGTTACACATCCAACTATCCCCCAGGTATAATCTGCTTTTCTACTACTTTATTTGCATGACTTTTTTCTGTTATTAACAATTTGTACTTTTATTCTTAGTATTGTAGGAATTTTCGTTTTATTCTTCAGTGTCCCTCGTTTTCATGTTACCTCATGAATAGGATTTTCGATATTCCTTCATGTGCCATAAGCACCTCTTAATTTGATTGACGGATAACTTTAAACCCTCTTCCTTTGACTTCTCTATGGTATATTTTTTTTTCTATTATGTCGTATTACTAAACAATGAATTTGACTCTGAAGTAAAAAAATATTTGTTTACATTTACGATGCCTTAATGTACTTTGTTTCTCTTGATACAGCTGGGATATGGATACCAGCAGCGGTTGGTCCCACCGAGGATACCTGCCGAGGTTCAGATGGGTGAGGCATATGGGATCCCTCCTTATAGCACAATCCTAGAGGTTTCTAGACACAGACCAATTCCTGAAGATGGTAGACCCGACCCATTTCCCGACCTATATCCCGCCCCATATCCAACTCCTGAAGCGGCCAGATCCCGCCCAATTGCTGGAGTGGCTAGATCCCGCCCAATTGCTGAAGTGGCTAGATCCTGGCCAATTCCTGAAGTGGCTAGATCCTGGCCAGTTCCTGAAGTTGATGGAACCGTTCATTCTGTTTCCAGTGACCATTTCGTTGCCGACGACCATTCTGTTTCCGATGACCATTTTGTTTCCGATGACCATTTTGTTTCCGGTGACATGTCCATCCCATCAATAGATAGTTCCGCACCCACCCCTGCCAGACATATCGTCCGTGCTCTTGCACAATCATCACTGGAGGAGCACAGAAATGTATGTCCTAACCTGCATTTTAAGTCCCCCTCATGATACATATAAATGAAAGTTAAAACATTAATCGACGTCAATTTTTGTGTTTATTTTGGTTATGTAGTTGTTGGGCGAGTATCTCTATCCGCTGGTTTATGCGCTCGTGGGTGAGACAGCAGGAAAAATTACAGGAATGTTAGTTGAACTAGGACTTGATGTAGTTTTGGATTTGCTGAGCTCTCCAGTAGCTTTGAAAGAGATGGTATCAGAAAGAATTGAAACACTCAGAAAGCTTGCTCTTGACCTGGAGAGGAACCCGAACGAACTCGCTTCTCTTTCAACAGATGAAAATGCTCTATCTCGACCTGGCGAGGTCATTCACAATCAATTAGAGGGGGAGTCCAAAGAAATTGAGGCTTAGAGAGAGTGAGAGCGAGAGAGTAATAATAACGGAACTTCATTTTCTTCCTGGTACTGTTTGAATTTTGTTTATCATCATATTTGGCATTGATTGAGGTATGAAAGTTCTATGAAATCTGTAGCTACCCATGATTCCATGAAATCTCCTAAGGCCCATCTATTGGGAAACTTAGGAAAGTTTATGGCCACACAAGGCTTTTCTGCTTGGCCTAAATTTAGAGAAGTGTTAAACACCTCAATAAATTTAGACTTTTACAAAAATCCACACAATCTTCCATCTGCAACACAGATTAAGGCGTGATACGGAAAAAAAAAAAATTTAAATGCCGAACTGTTTTTTCTCTCAATTGCGGTGAAGATTGTTCCAAAAAGAGTGAAAAAGAAAGTAAACAGAGTAAGAAATGTAGATTGGAAAAAAAAAGTTTGAAGGAAATTGTAGAGAAAAAGTGTCATTTTCAAAAATGAAAATCACAAGCTTTTAAATGGATGTGTGATGTGTCTAAGACAACGCTGAAAACCAAAACGTGTCAGTGTCTACTGTTATTGTATAATTGTTGCAATATAGTCCTATAGGAGTAGTTGTCTTTTAGGGAAGATGGAATCTCCATAAAATTACCAAGAGTAACCAACCAAAATTATATTATTGTTGATAGTATTTTGGACTAAATCTTCACATGATGAGCTTTTAGTGATACTTTTCGTTAGGGTGATCAACGGTCGTTTGCCGATTATTTAAGGTCAAGCTAAAGCCGAATCAATGAATAACGGTTTGGTTAAATCATCGAACGAAGCCGAACAGATCAAATTATCAACTGACTTCTTTCAACTCGGTTCGGTTCGACCCGACTGAGTTCGGTTGATCGGTATGACCGAACTCACATAACCAAATAAACACATGAAGAAAAAAAGTGAGCTTACAGTAAGCACGAAGAATGAAAGTTCAAACTCAGTGTCACTCTTTAAACTATTAACAATTTGAATACCTGAAAATCTATTTCTTACATTACGATCCACATTAAATAATGGTAATTCTCTTATAGTTGTATTATACAATGTATATATAATAAATCATATATATATATACATGTATATGTTTTAGCGGTTTTCAACAATTCAAGTCGAAGTCTAACCATACAATGATCGGTTGATCGTTTTTCAGCCAAGTATTGTTCGCTTCGACCTAAGAATCATTCGGTTGGGTTCGGTTGAATTCCGTACGGTCGGTTTGGCTGAAAGACAATTTCCCTTTTACTTTGAGTTCATGTCTTCCTTATGAAGTGATTTGGGTGATATTATCCATTCTTTGAGATGTTATATTTGTAAGGATTCGATGTTTAAATAAAACCACATATTTGTGGGGAAATATAATAAATTTTGGGTTTTTAGTCCAAAAATCTACCCCTAAACACACATTTAGTCCACCCTAATATTAATATAGGATTTTAATCCAAAATAATAATTATAATGGATATTTAGTCCAACTTAGTTAAAGTATGTTTATATGTCAAGGTTATAGTGTTTTTCAGTTTATCGATTCTTGTTTTGTTTCATAAATTACCTGTTATTTATTGTTAAAGTTTCATACTTTATTTCATTTTTTCATACTTTATTTCATTTTTTTTATATGTGTCATACATAACACATTATGTATCAACAATGTTTTTTCAAAACGGAAAAGGACTAAAAACCCATTTTCTGAGAAGATTGGACTTTAAACCCTTTTTGAACTTTATTTTGGACTTAAAGCCCATCGACCCGAAATATTTCAATTCCTTATTATTACAGATTTGGCATAGTATGATGTATCTTTCCTTCCTCATAGACCTCAATTTCCCCACCAAAAATCATCCCCAAAAAAAAAGGTTGAAGAAAATTTCCAAAAGAGGCCAAACACAGAGATTGATTGGACCCAGTGATTTCTCTTCGATTTAAATTTATCAATTGATTGGACCCAGTTCTTCTGTGTGATTTGATATCTATGAAACAAGAAGAGAGGGATGCAAAAAAAAAAAAAACACAAGAAAAATCAATTAGGTTAGAACTTACAAGAGAAGGAAAATTACAACTGAAAGGAAGGTCTTTTGATAAATTTAAAGATCTAAATTAGGTTAGAAAACGAGGGAATACGTTTTCGGAGCGGCCAAGGAGAGCAGCAGAGCCCTGATATCGGTCAGCACTCTGCGTAAAGAGCAACTCTTATCTCTTAATATTTGGTTGTTCCTCTTGATCCAAGTAACCCACCAAGTGGCGGAAAGGAAGTCAAAAACGAAGAGATAGATCTGTCAAAGGTCCCTTTTTTTTTTTTTTTTTTTAATTCTTTCTCAAAACATAATTTTTTTTTCGGGTTTGAATCTTATTTTGTTTAATATATATCATATGATATGATGTTCTATATCTAAGTAGATCTGGTATTTTATGGTTTTCAAGTTTTTCTTTTTTTGACTTTTGTAAAGATATAAGTTTTGAACTTTGATTAGTTTTTTTTTTTTCTTTCATACAAATTTTTTTTTGGCTTAGATCCTCGATGTAAATGATGTCTTATTTCTTGTTTCAGGTTAGATCTTCTATGCCCAACGTTTTCTGTTTTTAATAAAATCGTAGTTTGATTCAAAACACATGTGTTTTAATGTTTTGATTGGTAAAACCCTTTAATATTTAATCTAATGGATGTTTAGATCTGTATTTCCTGACCAAGTTATTCTTCACTGTAATGGATGTTTACATCTGTAATTGCGGGGGTTCCTAACCATGATGTTCTTGTAAATTTTTTGAAAATACATATTCTTTTTGCTAAAAAGATCTATTTTTTGGGTTTACCTTTTCTGTTTGTTAACGATCTTTTGTATTTTGTAAGTTGTCAGCTCTTAGGTTATGATTTATCGAACCTTTGAATTTTTACTCCCCTTTTGTGTTGAATTTTTTATTTTAATGGCTTGAAATTTTTTACCACTTACTCTATGTTACTAGATTTGCTTTTTGAAGAAAATTTGTCTTCCTTTTCTATGGGTTTTTTTTTTGAATAAACGCTTTCAATGACTTTTCAAAGTTATCTCAAGAGCAAGTTGGTGGTTTTACTTCTGTGCTGAGCAAGTTCACGGTTGTTCTGCTTTCATAGACATAAGTGAGTTGTTGTTGTTGTTATATTAAGAAAGATGCTGGAACTGATCTTCTTTCTAGACGGCAGCTTCTTATATTATATCAGGTTATGTGATGGTGTTATGCCACCCAACTGAATACTGTCCAAGTAAGTGTCCTTTAAATCTTCGTAGTCATTACTAGTTGTTAGATAATACACTGAAAATTATGTTTTAGTTGGTTTGTATGACACAATTATTGATATTCTTACACAGGAAAGATATCCATTACAATGAGAAAGATTCTGCAGTATTAGTGCGGCAGATTCTCAGAGTTGCAGCTGAGTGCCATTTACATGGTTTAGTACATCTTGACATGAAACCGGAGGTAATGCCTGACCTATCTTATACCTAGGATATATCTTTAGGTCGTTCTGCTTAAAGTAATGTGGTTTTTACACTATCGTTTCTTATTGGGCTGTATTGTTGGTTTGCAGAATTTTCTTTTCGAGTCAGCTAAATCAGATTCGTCTCTGAAGCCAACATATTTTGGGTTATCAGACTTCATAAAGCCAGGTGAGTGGATTTTCTTGTAAACGATGAATCTTTATGATTTTACGGAAAAATTAGGATTAAGCAAAATATTTTGTTTAAGAAAGAGTTCTTGGGATTAGATTTATTACCATGAGTTTTCTCATATTTTGTCTCGTTCTTGATGGTAAACAGCAGAGGTGTTAAATGTAGGTCCAGACGTGAATCTGATGCATGGAGTATCGGCCTGCTTACCTGTACTCTGTTGGAGGCGGCCATTTTGGGTTAGGACAGAAGATGGTATATGCAAAGAGGTAGGAATTAACTTTGAACTTATCAGTGAGGTAATTGCTTGGGCACTAAAAAAAAACGTACATAAATAGATGCAATATGTCTTTTCTTATCAATCTGTGTTACTGGAGATTCCACTTGCCGACTGCTTCCATGATCTTGCATATGTTGATAGTAGCAATTTTATACTCGAATTTTAAATTTGACATTTACTCGGCATTATTCCTCTGTATATCATCGAATGTGTCAACCTCAATACGAACGATGAGGCAAAGAATTTAAAGTCTAATTTACTGTCTAATCTGCGTGTACTTGTGATATTTTTCTGCTTGAAAGCATAGTTTGTCTGGAGTGCTGCCCATGGTTTTAAAAAACTACCGTATCATACGCCTCGAGGCGAGGCGGTACCGAGGCGCCTCAAGGCGTACGTTTTTTAGGTCAGAAAAAAAAATTATTTTTAATCATCTTCTTCTACTTCTCTTGTTGGTTGATGGCTTCCTGCTACAAGTCAGACTCTCTCTACGTCTTTAGTCTATCTCTTCTACTTTTTGGCAAATGTTTCTCTCTACAATTTTGAGTCCCTGACTTCTACTGCTGGCTGCTGCTAGCCTGCTACTAGCATGCTACTGCTACTAGCGTGCTACTGCTGCTAGCCTGCTACATGTACTGATAAATTGCATGACACAATTGTTTTGAAATGGGCCCGATTATGTTAAATTCTGGTAGGTTGTTTTGTTGGTCTTTTTACTGTTTCGGAGTGTCATTACGTACGTTAAAAGTATTGCACCATGACAACCATGATCACAGGTCCTTGAGAATAAGCCTGACTTTTCGTAGCAATCCATGGCCAAGCATTAGTAACAGTGCTAAATATTTCATTACTAAGTTACTGGTGAAGTATCCTTGTGCGAGGTTAACTACAGCTCAAGCCCTGTATATGTATATCTTCTTCTTTTCTTCTCTTGAAAGGATTACATATTATGGACACCACTAATGAATATTAGGTTGTATAAGTATTTGTTGATGCTGAATTTAAACTGGGTGTGGTTCCTCTAGATAAGGAGGAAGTGCCGCAGTGGTTCCTCTTGATATATCCGTACTCTAACATGCGACAGATTGTCAAGTAAAGTCGTCTAAAGCAGTTTTCGCTAAGGGTACGAAGTTTTCTTCACCAACGAGTCTGTAACTTGAGTTATTGTCTCTTTCTGTTTCACTGCTTCTCGTGGGTTATAATTTTGAACTTTCATTATCTTTTGTAGGCATTCACAAGCATGCTTATTGAAGATGAACTAGCCGATTTGCATGACTAGTTTGATGCCATTGTCTCTATTAGTCTTTGAAGAACTGAGACATGTATGCCTCTATCTCATTTTCTTTAGAATTTATCAATTATAATTGACTTTTAACATTGAAATCTGCATTTCATATCAGTAGCTTAAGCTTAATGCCAGAACAAAGTACAAAGAAAAAGAAGTCCCACATCTATTGAATAGTCAAATGGATAGTCAAATGTATAGTCAATTTACTTAAGGCCAGCACAGAGTAAAAAATAAAGTCCCACATAGCTTGGGTATATTAGGTGAAGTCTTTTTTTACTGGTATAAATGTTGTTCCCTTGTTTTAATTGGCTTTAAGCTCTCTTTTCCTACTTTTTAAGGTACGAATGTCTCACTTTTTTTTTTTTGTTAAATTTAGGGTTAACTTTCTTAAATTATGTCATAAATTGATTATCCTGAATTGTTTAGGTTAATTTCATGTTTTAGGGTTAACTAGATCAAATTATGATTATCGATTCAGGATGAATTCATGAGTATTTGTGTTCGATCGATTATCCACCACTCAATTCTGTAGAATGATTTCTTGAGTATCTAGATCAAATTATGATTATCGATTCAGGATGATTTCATGAGTATTTGTGTTAGATCGATTATCCACCACTACATTCTGTAGAATGATTTCTTGAGTATCTAGATCAAATTATGATTATCGATTCAGGATGATTTCATGAGTATTTGTGTTAGATCGATTATCCACCACTAAATTCTTTAGAACGATTTCTTGAGTATGTTTTTAATTTTAGTGTTAATTCATGAGTATGTGTTAGATCGACTAAGCACTAAATTGTGTAGGATGATTTCATGAGTATGTGTTAGATCGACTAAGCACTAAGTTGTGTAGGATGATTTCATGAGTATATGTGTTAGATCGACTATGCACTAAGTTGTGTAGGATGATTTCATGAGTATGTATTTAAATTTAAGGGTTAACTAGTGTAATTATGTGGTAGATTGATTTTCAACTGAATTTTAGGGTTAACTAGTGTAAATGCTAGGGTTAATTTGTTTAAGTTATGTGATATATTGATTATCTCCACTGAATTGGGTAGGATTTCAGAAGTATGGACTGACCATGCTGTGCCGAATATTGACCATGTTGTGCCGAATACTGACCATGCTGTGCCGATTACTGTTCATGCTGCGCCCAGTGCTGTTCATGTTGCGCCCAATGCTGTTCATGCTCTCCCCATTGCTTGAAATTCAGCGATGACCCTCTTACTTGTGTACGTCATGTGAGTTTTCGTTCATCTCTTCCCATTGCCTGAAATTCTACAAAGCCAGCAAGATGCAGTAGAACATTCTTCAGTCTGGCGAGATAGGCCTTTCTTTCATCTGCTTCCCCGTTCTGGATAAAATACGCATCTGAGAAAACCTGCAAGAAACAAGAACGGTTAGTCTTGCTGCTGCGGCTAGCCAGTGGTCTCCAACCATATTATAAAGAAGAAAAAAAAGGCACAAAAAAATAATACTTGGTCTTCCGCTTCAATGCAGAAAAGGAGATTGTAGTTCTTAACCATTTGTCTCCGGATACCTCTAACCTATTCGAGGTTAAGTCCCATCATCTGTCCCCTCACTGCATTTATGTGAGGAGGGACAGGAGGGAACCTAATCGGCATAGCATGGACAGTATTGGGCGCAATACTGTCCATGCTATGCCGATTAGGTTCCCTCCTCACATAACTGCAGTGAGGGGACAGATGGTGGGACTTAACCTCGAAGAGGTTAGAGGTATCCAGAGACAAATGGTTAAGAACTACAATCTGTTTTTGTGCATTGAAGCCGAAGACCAAGTATTATTTTTTTGTGTCTTTTTTTTCTTCTTTATAATATGGTTGCAGTCAATATCATCCCACTGGCTAGCCGCAGCAGCAAGACTAACCGTTCTTGTTTCTTGCAGGTTTTCTCAAATGTGTATTTTATCCAGAACGGGGAAGCAGATGAAAGAGAGGTCTATCTCGCCAGACTGGAGAATGATCTACTGCATCTTGTTGGCTTTGTAGAATTTCAGGCAATGGGGAGAGATGAACGGGCGACTCACATGAAGTATACAAATAAGAAGGTCATCGCTGAAGAGATTGATCGGAAGATTTCTCAATTGGGAATTAGGTATAATAACATCACGAATTCTGTTTTAGCAATTGTTTCTTTGAACTTTTAACTTCCTTTCATGTGTTTGGTTTTATGCTTAACTGTTTTAGAAATTTGGAGTGTTTAGTTGGTGATTGTTCTTGAAATCTTCCTGATCAAACTCAATTCTGTTTCGGAAAGGTTTCAGACATTTGTGAATGGTTTCCTTTGAACTCCTAAGTGTTTCCTTTTTATTCTGAACTGTTTTAGAAATTTGGGTGTTATAGTTAGTTTTGTCCTCGAAAACATCCTAATCAAACTTATAATGAAGCTGCATAACATATGCTATCTCAAGAACCTCATTATTTAGCTGACAATCATGCTTAAACAATAAGTAGATAGGTTGTTTTTGTTTAGATCAGCAATAGCGAGATTTGATTGAAAGATATTATAGTATTAATAGTAGCAACAATTTTACTGAGTCCATTATCTATGTTAATGGATTAACTTGCTAAGTTATGTCGAAAATGGTTTGTTATAGGGCAATAGGCCTTCCTTGGAAAGGACAAAGAAATACTCTTTTTAAGGGTCTCACAAACATCTAGATCTCTCACTATTTGCCCTAGACTAGAACAATCTTATACACGCCAGGCTGTAAGATTTTTTCAAATCAACCGAGGACCAACCAAAACAGACTTCCCACTTATTTTTTTTTTTTTTTTTTGAGGGTACAGACTTCCCCACTTGAACAGCTTTCCTCCCTCTTTGGTTTACTTTTCCCTTTTTTTTTTTCCTATTCTAAAAGCTTCATTACCCTAACTTTTTCAAAATTTCTTTTCTCTATATTTGGACCTATTGAGACAAATGTTCTTTTTAAGAATTAACTTGAATCATTCTTGGTTGTTTTCTTACTATAGAGTCTGTAGTATGGACCTATTATTTCGACCGATACTCCCCAAGTCTTGTAATAAAGATTCAGTGTCTTCACTATGGCACTAGTTATACACTTCATTATATAAATTTGTAATATCTAATATTATTTGTGTCACAAAAATATGTAATATTACTATAGAAAATCGTGGACGTTTTATACCAAACGGAGTTGCATAATTGCTGAAGAAAATCACAACACTTTCTACTTTCTTTTTATTTGTTGAAATGAACACTTTCTGCTTTTGATGAAAAAGTTCGAAAACTCACTTGACACTTCACTTTAGAAATCCTATTTTTGCAATGCCGACCCTTGGATACAAATCACTCTATTTGTCAAAAATAGAACTTGAGATGAGAAAAAATTCGTCTTACTCAGGGAATGTCGAAAACATATAATTTCTTCTTTACAACGTTTTACATTTTTATATTTTGGTGTTTCTTTAGAAGTGTTGTTTTGCAATTTAGGAAATATTCTAGTTACTTATTTTTATCCTGTAATTTTCTCGCAGTAAAAATAAAGTCTTCTGCAGTAACAACTTAATATTTTACCATGGGGTACATGCCTTCTGCAATTTATTGTTTTTTGAAATTTAATACAGGTAGACACATTATATTGAAAAAGATACACAGTTAAACCTTTTTAAAACGTCGACAAAATTTTCAGTGCAGATTCACATAGATACGACTGAAATTGAGTAATCGAACGTGGAAACTCACCAATTTCGATTGATTGTGTTCAAATTCAAATGACTTCGCACTTTTTTTTTGAAGTACCGTGGAAAATCGCCAATCACATAGATATATGCTCATAAAGGTAATTGACCATTGTGACCATACTTAAATGCTATGCAAACAAAAAAAACCGTCTACCCTTTCTCTTTCCATAACCGCTTTGTAGTGTAAATCTTCGAGAGATCTTCGTTGTTTCTTCGTCGAAGGGTCTCCTTTCGTCGGATTCCTTTTTTTTTTTGTTCTAATAAAAGGTTATTACCTATCCGTTAACAAGTTTCTAGGGTTTCACATATCCAGTTTCTGTTGTGTATGGTGGTAGCAGTTTGACTTGCTGTGTATGGTGGCGACGATGGTGGGCCGCGTTCGTGGTTTTGGTGGTTCTCTAGTGGTTCTTCAATGGTGATGAGGGTGGTCTGTTTCATGGGCTGAGATGGTGGTGGTTTCGTGGTTGGCCATTGTGGCTTCCGGGTAATGACGATGGCTCATAATGGCAGAGGTCTTTCAGGGGCGGTGGGGATCTTCCAGTGATGGCTGCAGTGGAACACTGGTTTGGTGGGATTTATATAATAGTATAATAAATTTGTTAATTTTTGTATTGACAGTCTTTAGGGTCTTTTTATTCTCGATCTTAAGGATCTCTTTTTTTTGCCCTTTAGGGCATTTTCTTTGAGTCAGTGTCTTGTCCATTTTTTTCCCTTCATGAGGCACTTTAAATAAGACAACAAATAAATTACAAACTTATCTAAAATAAATTAAAAACTTACCAATTAATTAAGGTAAATTATAATTTACCCAAAAATAAATTTCACACTAAATTTTTATAGGATACAATAAGATTATTGTCATATTTTACAAATTTACCCCAAAAAAATTAATGTAATATTTTTACAGACTTACGCAAATAAAATTAAATATTTACGTAAAAAAGTGTATGGGTTACAAGTTCTAAACTTGCCCAATAAATTAAATTCCTCCATCCCTTTAAATTTTGTGGGTAAAAAAGAAGATCTTTTGAGATATAATTTAAACCATATAAATTGTATCACTTGATCTTTAACAAAATTAGAAAAAATACACGTCGGTCTTTGTCCAACACGTGCTCACTGTCAGGTCAGATCATACTCGGCCCGATAAGCGACGCTAGGTTTCCCTCTTAACTCGGGTCTGGCCAGGTCAACCTGTCACGCTGCACTCTAATTTTGAAAAAAAAAATTAATTTAAAATAATACATATAACAAATTAAATACATATAACAAATTAAAAGACAAGAAATAAATTACAAACTTACGTACTATCCAAAAATAAATTAACAACTTAAAATATCCTTAATGCGAAACTCAAAATAATTTTTACTCGTCATATGTGTCAAGTTCTAATTGATATTCTTTCCTAAGTGACGAAAATAGAGATCCTCAGTATTTTTTGTGTCTCTAATACAAAATTTTAGACTTATCTTATTTACTAATGTGGCGTATTTTTTTTTGTAAATAAATAATTAATTATTTAGAAAATTAAGAAGATTCGATTTCTATTAGTGATGGGTGCTTCTAAAAGCACCGGGCCAAAAGGCTGTTAGCATCCATCTCTATTAGCACCAAGTCCAACTGCTCCTTTCTCTATTAGCACCATACAACTATGTAGGCACCGGTCAAAGCCAACTTAACCCTAACCCTCCATCCAATTCTAACAAAATCTGAACCAAATTGGAAATTTCAAATTTTCGGATGGAATTCATAAATTGTGAATATTAGGGTTTCAAACTTCTTTTTAAAATCTCTCATTTCTTAAAGATTGGGTTGCTCTTAAATGCTTTTTGAGGGGGTTTCCAAATTCAGTAGATGATCCATGGAGTTAATAGCATAATCTTCGATTTCAATATTTAGATTCAAATATTCAAAATTTAATTTTGAGGTTTGAACAAAGGAGATTTGTTTTGGTAGATTTGAAGGGATTTCAGCAATTGGAAAAGATTCAGAACTAAACAAAAGAGGATTAATGGGGTTTAAAGATCCAAATTAAAGGGTAGGTTGTGATTGCAAAGAATTCTGAAGAAGTAAAGAAGTCATGTTTTACAGGGCAACTCTTAATGTACATTGTTTCTCTTGATACAGCTGGGATATGGATACCAGCAGCGGTTGGTCCCGCTGAGGATACCTGCCGAGGTTCAGACGGGTCAGGCATATGGGATCCCTCCTTATAGCACAATTGTAGAGGTTTCTAGACACAGACCAATTCCTGAAGATGGTAGACCCGGCCCATTTCCTGACCTATATCCCGCCCCATATCCAATTTCTGAAGTGGCTAGATCCCGCACAATTGCTGAAGTGGCTAGACTAGGGTGGGAATCGGTTCGGACGGGCAGGAAACGGACACTAAGTCAACCGGTCCGGGCGGAACGGGCATAAGTCTTAAGTGTCCATTCGGACATCCGGACAAAACGGGCGTGAATTTCGGATGTTTGGCCAAGGGCTAGACTATTAGTTATTATTTTATTGACTGTCAGTTCACTTAAGTAATGGTAATTCATTTATAGAGATTTTTATTAGTTATTATTTTTTTGTATTATTTTTTTTTTTATTTTCTCTTAAATTAGTTATTATTTTATTGAGAGAGAGATTTTAATTTCTTTTTTTAACTCTTGAAATTTATTTTGTTTCTTTTTTTCTTAAATTAATTATTTTATTTCTAAGAAGGAAATGATTATTGTTTTTTAAATAAGTAAATTTATTTCTACGAAGGACTACATTTTAAATTTTGAGAAGGGCTTCTATACAATATGCTTTATTAAAAAAGGATGTTTGTCCCAGTCATCGTTTTCCCTTCTATTTTATTATATAGATATTTTATCTAGAGAGAAAACTTTTTATTAGTTATTATATTTTTGTATTATCTTTTTTGTTTCTTTTCTCTTAAATTAGTTATTATTTTATTGAAAGAGAGAGAGAGATTTTAATTTTTTTTTTTACCCTTGAATTTTTTTTTTTTAAATTAGTTGTTTTATTTCTAAAAAGGAAACGATTATTGTTTTTTTAAATAGGTAACTTTATTTCTACGAAGGACTATATTTTAAATTTGAAAAAGGCTTCTAGACAATATCTTTTATTAAAAAATGATGTTTGTCCCAATAATCATTTTCCCTTCTGTTTTATTATATAGATTATATAATGTACATATAATATATCAATTATATATATAAATGTATAGTTTGATCGGTTCGGTTTTAGTGGTTTTTAAAAATTCAAGCCGAAGTAACAATGATCGGTTGATCGGTTTTCCAGTCGAACCGAATATTGTTCGGTTCAGTTTATAAATCATTCGCTTCGGGTTAGGTCGAATTGGGTATGGTCGGTTTGGCTGAAGGACAATTTTCCTTTAGTTCATGTCTTCCTTCTGAAGTGATTTGGGTGATATTATCCATTCTTTCAGATGTTATATTTCTAAGGACTCAATGCACGTTCTATCATTTCAATTTCCTTATTATTACAGATTTGGCATGTATGATGTAACTATGCTTCCTCATATCTCCTCAAATACCCCACCAAAAATTATCCCCAAGTTAGAAGAAAATTTCCAAAAGAGCCCAAACACAGGAAATTTACTAGTGATTTCTAAAAAAGATCAATTAGGTTAGAACTTACAAGAGAAGGAAAATTACAACTGAAAGGAAGGTTTATTGATAGATTTAAAGATCTAAAAAGGGTATCTATGAGATGGGGAAGCAAGTTCAGATTCAACCTCAATTTTCCGGGACAAATACAGGCAGAAAACAAGTTTCAAACATCTTTTTTGGGTCGGTGACCTGAATATTGCTGATTATGGCACCAGATGATCCCTTGGATATGGTTATGGTGATAGTATATAATAGCCCCCAAAATGGTTAGTTAGTTCAACTTTGTTTTCTTGATTCTTTACTTTAACAAATACTTTAATTCATCACTATATAACTACACATTCTTGACTGAATCAAGAAATGTTAGTGATTGACAAGCATGTACTAATTTAATAAAAAGGGCTCTATCCTATTTGTGTGAAATTCATGTTTTGTGTATATTGATTAGTTGATATATGTACAAGTTTCTTACCATAAGGATAAATAATGTAATTGATCATCGCTTAGCTTTACTATAAGTAAGTTTGTGTTAGTAATTTTGATACTTGTATCTTTGAATTGGTAAATTTTGTAAGCAATATATGTAAGAAATGATATAGTTTTAGTGAAGTGTGAACTGTGAAGGGTAGTTTTCGAAGTGTTTGGTCTCGGTATACACTAGAAGGTTTGGTTCTTTTGTCACCTTTATTAGTATCCAATAATGTGAACACGACTATACAGGAACTGGGCAAATACCGGAGTAGTAGTTTGATGACTAAGTTATTATCATGTGGTGTGCTCACGACTGATCTATAGCAACTGCTGACCACATAAAAAGATCAGTCCTTTTAAAATGGTTATTGCAAAGAATAGACGAGAGAAAATGAGGGAATACATTTTTGGGGCGGCCAAGGAGAGCAGCAGAGCCCTGATATTGGTCAGCACTCTGCGTAAGCAGCAACTCTTATCTCTTAATATTTGGTTGTTCCTCTTGATCCAAGTAACCCACCAAGTGGCGAAAGGAAGACACTGAGATAGGAAGCCCTCCGGTGTATTTGCCTCATCGAATAGTCCACAAGTTGCAGAAATCTTGCAAGCGTCTTGGTTTTCTGGTTGTGCCATAGCTGATGAGCCATTATAGTTATATCCTAAAAGTTTGTTGAGAAGCTACACGATAGCAGTATTTGATCGAGTAATTCTTCATCTGTTCTCAAAAGGGCACTTGAAACACCGTCACTGAATCATGTTGGAGGTTGGGATTTAATTCAGCATGGCACCTAAACAAAGAATGCTACTTTGGTGGAATTATCCCGTTCCAAATCTTCTCGTGAGGAAGTGTATTGTGGCCTCGCTCTGGTTCAATTGAATGCTATCATGCAACCTTTCACTTTTGAATCCTCCTACTCTCTAATGCCAGGTCCGTCATCCACAGAGAGTGGCGACTGATCGGATCAAATAAACTCTACGTCATATATGCCTCCGAATTGGTGATTTCCATTTCGAAAAGAACTTCTCTTCTGGCCCTGATCAACCCTCGGACTAATCAACCATTGCAGCCGCCGTAGCCTTCTTGTTTTCCAAGGGCTTCTAGAAGATAGGTAAGATGCTTTTAGGCTAACTGATCACGTCAAATATCATTTCAAAAGGAAATACCAGATGTAACTTTTATGTCAATCTAGGTTTTGTTCTTGCAGATGGAGAGGTTGGAAATAATGCTTCTTCAGCCTCCACACCATATGTCTGTTTTATATCTACAGGGAATAGGTAAGCGCTTATTCCACCGAGTATCTGACTGATGTCACTCCAAGTTATGAGATCTTCATCCTTATAGTGCCTCAGCCATTTGGTCACTAAAGCTTGATTCCTTCTCTTGCTATGCCTAATGTCAACCACCTCTGTTTTTAGATATGGTTGCAGAACACCTTTAAACATCTGGTGACCGTGAAAAACAAGATTATTCAGCATGCTTATGTCCGATGCATACTTTGTTCATTTATCTTTCTTATTGGCTTTCCTTCTTATTAGCCAGAGCATTAGACATGCTAAACTTTAACGTACTGATGGCAGGTCGATTAGGATAATGTATTCTAATAATGACCCTAGCACCAGGAGAAATAGGAGGACTGCTAATATATTGTCAAGGAATTCTTCTAATATCCCTTATAGCTTCTATATTTCTTGGGAAAGTTATTAGTTCTGTTGACAATAGTTGTTATGCCACTGATTATAATATTCTTACAGAATCTTGACAAAGCAAGTGACAAGGAAGTCTAACATGAGAAATTTCTGCATTTTTAAACATGCTTGTAAGATAGCTGTTGGTGCTTCTGGTCTCTCAAAAGGTTATGGATTTGTTTTATGACAATGAAGAATCTACAAAATGCAATAAGCTGAACGGTAAGTTATTAGACTACAAAACCAGTATTTGTTGGACTTTCCTCCATAAGCTGGATTGAGACATTGCTGCAAACAACTTGAAGTTCAATAATGTATTTCTAAAATCTCTCTGATACAATAACTAATGAAGAGCTGAAGAAAAGTTTTGGTGGATATGCAACTATTACAAGTGGTATTGATAAAGGTCGGGAAAGGAAAATTTAAATGCTTTGAATTTGTTAGTTTTGAGAGTCCAGATGATGTTGGTGAAGCTGTCAGGCCTTTAACGGGAGGAAAGTTAGCGGCAAGAACTGGTATGTTGGAAAAGCACGGAAAAAACAATGAAAGCCCAATTTCAGAGTATGAACGAGACAGCTTATAAATTTGAAGGGCTGAGCTTGTGCATGAGAACTTAGGTAATAGTTTAGCTGATGATAAACTGAGTGATCAGCTCTCAGACATGTGGAACAATTTCTTCGTTCAAGGTGTGTGTATGTGTAAGCTGTTCTAAGTTTAAAATATTCAGGGGTTCTCTAAGATATTTTTTATGTTGAACAGGTGATGCGATCCTAGTGGAGCTAGCAGGATTTGTGCATTATGTGAGAATGCTTAGTTTTTCTTTTCTTTTTTATCTTTTTTATCTTTTTGTGGCTTTTCGACTCCTCCTATAGCGTGCGGCGACAAAAAGCAAAATGATTGCTAACAAACCGCTTTATGTTGCACTTGCACAGCGGAAAACGAAGAAGGAAGAGCGAGGTTGCAGGTAAGGATTTTAAAATAATGTAGTTGATATATGTATATATATATTTGTATATATATGTATAGAAGGGAAGTTAGAAATGGTTTCTATTCCTTAAATGTCTAATTCTTTTTGGTCTTCAAGTTTAATGCCATATTCGTGCTAGTGTCTGCGAAGAGCCGTCTAATAGAAATGGAAATATTTAGAAATACATGTGAAAAGAAGGAAACTGTAATTGTTGATAGAGGGGCACTCAGGAGTGTCCTTTCTATGATGCCATTTAAGATTTGTCTATCGTTACATATCCGTCATACAAGACAATATCAACGTATAGACGGAGATGCGTAGAAAACCTAAATTTTAATGTTGACTCTCGAACATAACGCCCTCTTTGATAGGGCTGGTTGGTTTTCTCCCTATATATATATTGCTGAACTATCTCAATCTCTTGCTCATTCTCTTCTCCCTCTCTCTGCCTTCTCAGTAGCTCACTCTTGATTTCCTAATTCTATTGGATCTAATGGAATCTGCAATTCTGTTCTTTTATCTGTCTCTCGTTCTTCTGCTACTGCTCGTCTTGCTTCTGTTGCTGATATTTATCAAGACACAGTCGTCTGTATCCAAATCTTTATGTCATCTATCTACGGTTGAAGTTAGAAATGGATCTCTTGAACAGGAAGTTGAGGTATTGGAAATCTCGATTTAAAACCTTATTTATCCCTATATGAGTTATGATTACCCGTCCGTTTTTTTCTTATTAAGCATTTACTCTATCCCACTTGATTACTAAAGGTTATTTGTTCCCGATCTGTCAATATTTTAATTTCTACAGTATCTTGTTTGCCCCAATTTGCCGATTTCAGTGTCGATGTGATTTTGTTGATAAATGGTCTGATGGTGCTTTCTTTTTTCTGTTACTGGTTTTACAACATGGATCGGATTAGACATGCGAGATATTCTTTCTCCTTTGTTTGTCAAGATTCTCTGCTGTAATAATTGGGAGTTTCTTTGCCCCGTACCTTGGGATTGAGACTCGCTTTTGACTCGGCTACGGCTGAGGACCAAGTTAGCCTTACTCTTGAGTAAATTGGCAGAGCAAAGCCTTACAGATGATTCATTTTTATTATGTACATAATACTACGTATATCATCCTATATAGAATATTTATATACCGAAAAGAACAAATCTTGTTGTTTTGGTGGCCTACTTTTGTATTTAATTCTTATCCTTGAGCGTTTTTATTTTTGCCGCGTTGCTTCCTATGCCTCGAGATATTAGTTCATGGTTTATTTAGATCTTGCGATGCTTATGTAGGCACAATCTCGGCGTTCGCAACGTGTTGTGGTGGCCCCTTACCTTGATCAACGGGTGCAGACGTATTATGCTCCTCGAGATCCTGGTTTTGGTCAAGGCCCCCAGGCGATTATCCCACAGGTATAATCTTCTTTTCTACTAATTTATTTGCATTATTTCTTCCGTTGTTAAAACTTTGTACTTCTCATTTCACACTTGAATTTCATTATTTTTCTTCACTTCCCCTCATATTCATTTTACAACATTTATATCTTTCAAGGAATTGAAAGATGATAATACTGTGAAAATATTTTGGTATTTGCTTTGAGGTAAGATATGGTATTAGTTACATTTTTTTTTTTTGTACATTTCAGTCTCATGAGTATCTTACATAGGCTTTCTTGATTTATGTCGGGAGGCTGATACTAGATGGTTGTGTTGCTTCATTTGCCATAAGCACTTCATGACATTCGTTTAAATCTAAAATGTCCTAATGTACTCTGTTTCTTCTTGACATGTAATTCTCAGCCGCAACACGGTTTGTTCCTAGTGAGGAGACGTGCCAGGGGTGCAAACACAAGCTCCTCTGGCGCTACAGTTCACCAGGCCCGGCCAGGTGGAAACCCTGTTAGCAGACGTTGTGGACAAGGACCTGTGCCATCTGCGCAGCAACAAGTACATCATTTCTATAGCCTTCCCATATTTTCATTTATTCTCTAAACTTATGTTGTCTCTTACCGATCTTCAAAATGACAGACGAATTCAACCAGTTGGGCAAACCGTTACTTCCCTGGCCGTAACATGACAAATGGCTCAATTTCCGGAGTCGGTGGACCTATGAGTGCTGGTCCCACTTTAACGGTTGGCCCATTGAGAATTGGTGGAACGGGTCAGTTATACAATTTTTTCCCTGGCTACACACAGAATGGCCCAGCTTCTGGAGTTGCTGGACCTATGCGTTCTGTTCCCAATAATATGGCTCACCTGTCAAGAGATGGTGCAACGGGTCAGTTAAACCATAACCTCCCTGGCTACACACAGAATGGCCCAGCTTCTGGAGTTGCTGGACCTATGCGTTCTGTTCCCAATAATATGGCTCACCCGTCAAGAGATGGTGCAACGGGTCAGTTAAACCATAACCTCCCTGGCAGTAACGTTTCGAGTGTCCCAACTCCTGAAGTTGCTGCACCTATGTCTTCTGTTCCCAATGACATTGCTGCTCCAGCAAGAGATGGTGGTGCTAATTCTCAGCCAAACCCAGTGAACGAACTTGTAGCTGCTCTTGCAAACTCGACACCAGATCAACGGAGAAATGTATGTGCTAACTTGCATTTTAGATTTCTCTTGATACTTACAAAATGAAAGTTAAAACCCTAACCAACGCCAATTTTTTGTTTCTTTTGGTTATTTAGATGTTACGTAATAATCTATTTCCGCTGGTTTATGAGATGGAGGGCGAGCTGGCGGGTCAGATTACGGCCATGCTCCTTAACCTGGATCACAATGAAGTTCTACATCTGCTGGAATCCCCTGAAGCTTTGAAAGTCAAAGTATTGGAAGCTCTGATGATACTTAAGAGCGTTCCTCAGAACCAGGTGGCCGGTAACCCGGGAGCTTCAGAAGCCCTTTTCTATTAAGACAATTGGCATTATTGGCAACTAGATTTTTCACATGTTCACTTGATTTTAATAAGCAGATGTTGAAATGATTTTGTGGTTTGGTTGCTCTAATTCTTAGCTTCTCAATTTCTTGGAGATTGTATTGACTGATATTGGTTAATCTTATGGCTGGTTTGGTTATGGTTTATGAATTGTTGGACTCTGCTACTTAATTCTATTTTATTTGTCCAACTTCTGGTCTAGAGTTGTTACTGTCTTTTAATGGTGCATGTCCCTGTTTCTTAGTGGTTATCCTGTTTTTCCTGCACAAGTGAGATATCTTTAAGAACTAACCACAACCATGGTAGTATATTTGGTCACGACTATGGTGCTTTCGAAAAATCCCCGAGAATAAAGACTTCGCCAATTAGATTTGACTTAGGTGCAACTTTGTTTTAAGTGTAAAAATCGACTTGTTTGCTTTTTGCCTCCTAATCTTCATCTTCTACCTTACTTCTGACTACTATTACTAGTTCCACCACCACCACTTCCTACCACGCACCACCATTACCACTTCTTTATTCTTTCTCTATATGTTCTGATGAAGGAGAGCCTTCGCCAAAAGCAATCTTGTTTAAGGATACCCATTAGGGGTAATCCCTCAAACCAGGGTGTGTAACCTGGTTTAAGTCATCCCCAAAACAAGCGGCAACTTAGGGTCAACCTATTTGGTTTGGGGTTTTCCCCAACGAGATTGATTGTTGCGAAGGCACTCCTTCGCTGGAACAGTGAGAGTGGACGTAGAGGGAGGGAAGGTGGGAGAGAGAAAGGGAGAGGGAGAGGGAGAGGGAGAGGAGGGGAGTAGGAAAGAGAAAGGAGAGAGAAATAGATAGAGAGAGGATAAGGAGAGATAAATGGTTGTGGTGGTGGTGGTCGAAAATGGTGGTGATCAGAAGAGGTGGTTAGAAATAGGCAATAAAGATTGGGGCCAAAAATCAAACCAACTGTTTCTTAGACTCAAAAGAAAATTGTCTCTCAAGTCAAATCTAATTGACCAGAATAATTCTCGAGGATTTTTTTGGATGTTCCAAAATCGATGCAAATACTCTTAACCCAAATTAATGATATAACAAATTAATTATGGATGGAAAATTTTGTGCCTTTTCTCTAGAAGGAAGAGGATTAATGAATGGGGCCATGGAAGAAAATATGAAGTAAATCAAGTAGGTTCTTGAGATTGATTGGAATATTGAAATTTGGTAATCTTCTATATAACAAAAGAAAAGGAAAAATGATCACTGGAAGGAACATCCTTTTTGAATAAGAGACTAGGGTATATCCCGTGCCCCAAGGCACTGACACAAATGTGACGAAATTCTAACCATAATTTCACCTGACTTTCCATATTTAATGTTGCTATATTCTGGATATCCTAATCTTTTTGTATTATTTTCTTTATTTCCTTTTCTTAAATTAGTTATAATTTTATTGAGAGAGATTTTAATTTCTTTTTTTAACCCTTGAAATATCTTTTGTTTCTTTTTCTCTTAAATGAATGATTTTTTTTTCTAACGATACGGTTAGTTTTTTATTTAAATTGATTATTTTATTTCTAAGAAAGACTATATTTTAAATTTTGAGAAGGGCTTTTAGACAATATCCTCTTACTAAAAGAGGATGTTTGTTAAAGTCAGCATTTTTCCTGTTGTTTTATTATATACATATTGTCTAGAATCCCTTCAAAATTTAAAAATAGTTCTTTTTAGAAATAAAATAACTTAGTTAAAGAAAAAAAAATAACCGGTCCTTCTTAGAAATAAAATAAATAATTTAAGAAATAAATGAAACAAAATAAATTGTAAAGGTTAAAAAAAAGAAATATAATAATCAATTTATTGCAAAGATTTTTCGGATATGATCTTAGGAATGATTTTTTTTGGAATACTTAATAATGATTAACTTAAACAAATTTAGGATTTTTTTGGGAAAGAAATCTTAATATAACTGATTTCTACACATATTTGGAATTTTAAGAATTTCTTAAATCAATTTTCCTAAACTACAAGATTTTTTTGAGTGATATAAATTTTCAACTTAAATGAATGTTTTCTTTTGGAAAGAAATCTTCATTTCATTGATACTGAACTTAAGGATTTATATTGCTTAAAAAGAGGGATTTAAAAATAATTTTTCAAAATCCATGGAATTAAAAAAAAACTCCAACCCGAACCTTTGTCGTGTCTGGCCCGTAGGCCTCAAAACAGAAGTCTTGTCTGCAACTGTGAAGGAACCCAGGTCAACGTAGCTCGTTTTTCGTACAGAACAGACCGAGTCGATCTCGAGCCCAACCTGAACCGACCCAGCCTTTTAAACCCCACTATAACCAAGTAAGTCCGAGGTATATAATATCAAAAGACACCTAAACAATATGATTTTGGTTTTTTGAAAAGAAAGGTAGAGATAGAAATTGTGGAGTTAAGTGAAGTGGGTTAACCAATAGCCGCGGCTTTGCAGTATAAAGAAAAATCTCCGGGGCAAAAAAAATTAGTGAATAAAAATTGATTTAGAGTACATATTCTTCTCTTTGGCGTTCTCACTCTATATTTATCTCTCTTTCATTATAGATCACTCTCATCTCTCTCGTTGTAGGCATATCTCTCTGTAAATTAGTTTCTTTTTTCTCTCTCGCAGTCTTTATCTCTCTTTCTCCCACTCTCTCTTGCGGTATGTATGTATCTCTGTGGAGATCACAGAGTTCGTGGCCGCGAAACTTTTTGTGGCCACGAATGGTCAGGGCCACAAAATGGTTTGTGACCACGAAATCCTCGAAGGGTTTCACCAAGAATCCTCAAGGTTTAGTTCTGGCTAAGGGAATGTCTCCCTTTGCCGGAACAGTGTCTGTGTGTGAGAGAGAAAGGAAAAAAACAATGAGAGGTCGATCAAGAAACAATGAAAGCTTGAGAAACAAACAGTAAGAGATCAAGAGACATAGATAGTGAGAGCAATAGAGGGAAATAGTGAGAGCAATAAAGAGAGGGAGAGAGAGATAGAGAGGGAGAGGGAGAGGGAGAGAGAGAGAGAGAGAGAGAGAGAGAGAGGGGGGGGGGGGGAGAGAGGGTAATAGTAAGTTAAAGAGGAAAATAGAGGAGAAAGAAGAGGAGGCAATGGTGGTGGTGGAAAGTTGTGGTGGTAATGGTGATAGTGAAGATGGAGGGCAATGTTATTTGGATTAAAAATAATATTCTTCCGAGAATGTACAGAAAAAACATTAATTCCCTTGAGAATTTATTCTATGGATATTATTTTTTATGCTCCCAAGCCGCGACCTAACTAATTTGGTTCACAATTTGTGGTTAATTTGATAATTTGACATCCTAATTTGTCTAACATTCTAATTTGACCTCTGATTAAACTCCAATGGATTCTTATCCAAACCAACGCTAGACAAACAAGAATCAAACTTATTTTACCACTGGGGTTTTTGATGAATTCACAATCTTTAGATGATTACTAATTTTTAGATAACTGCTAATGATGTATTTAATTAAAATAAAAGAAGCTAGAAGTAGTTCAATTGTGTCATGCGTCCACCAGTTTTTGGTGCAGTCATTGGACACCCCTCTTAAGTTCATGAGGTCATGAGATCGAGTCTCGGTGGAAGAAGTTTGTCATCAAGATTTATCCCATGTAATTTAGGCTATAAATAATGTAATAATTTTATAGGGCTTTAGGCCTCTTTGTTGTTAGGATATTAGACTTTTTTTTTTTGGGGCTTTAGGCCTCTTTCATTTTTTGTTTAAATTAAACAGTTATCGTGCTTATTCCATCTTCACGATGTATCAATACCTTGTAAAGACTAAACGTAGTCGAATTTTCATCAAAAAAAAAAATTGTATCATGCTATATCTTTGGTAGTTTGACCTCAACCTATCATGGATATTCCGGCCCCACCAAAGTCTGGTTGAGATTCATTTTTTTTTATCACTCTTCTCTTTGACAAGATCCATGCCCTCACGGATCATACTCAAAGTTGCAATTTATGTTGCATCTATTTTTCTTCTTTTTTGTTGCAATCTACTTCAACAATAGGTAATTGTTTCTGAATAAGTATACCCTACCAAAATGCCCTTTCTAAATTTGATACATGAAATACTGTTAATCTTTGCCTGGCCGACATTTGTAACAGACAGGACGCCTTACCGACTCAATTTAATACCTGATAAGGTCCAAAGTACTAAAAAGTTTATTTTTATTTTCCCTTTGAACTGTGGACGCCTGTAAGGTTGTAACCTGGGATAAACAAGATCACCCTCTCCCTCAAATCGTGTTGTGTGTTGCAAAACTTCATCAATTGATGTCACCCTTATTTTGTACTCCTTGCTTACATTTTAGGTACGCCCTCCACTTTGTAATGACATGGACAATCGCTAATAACAAATCCTCACATGTCGATAGAGCTAAATGTTATTTCCCTAAAGTTGTATGAAGGTGGTCGATTTATATGATTGCATGAATACTTCTCCAATCCCATGGTTCCCATGGGATAAAACCATATATGGTTTATGCTCCTCGGAATTTGAAGATTGAGAAAGAAAGAGAGATGGTGGTGGCGGAAGAAGAGAGGGAGAACGAGAGGCATTACAAAACAAAATCAGTAGCTAGCAGATAGTTGGTCATCTGCAAATGATTATTTGGCGAAGACGAAAGAGAGAACACATTGAGTAAAACCTTTTCTAATGAAGGGTAAAAGGAATGATTTATTGATAGCTAAATTTGATTTCCAAATCTGTTTAGAGGAGAGAGAAATTATGATTTGTTTCAATCCATTTTTTGCTAATAACTCCTCCAAATCACGCCAAAATCTATCTTTCCGAAACACGCGAAATTTGAACGTGGGACATTGACGGTTTTGTGTTTAGAAAGTGAGAGTTTTTATGTCCATAATGTAAAAGGACTAAATATCCATATTTTGGGAAGATTTGATCACAAACTTTTTTTGAACATTATTTTGGTCTATATACTCATGGACCCAAAATAGAACGATGACAATTATTGATAGTGTAGGTGATTCGTGGTGATTCACACATGTACGATAGTCATTACAGTGACATTGATACGTCCAAGATGTGATAAGCACGATAACTGCTTAATCCAAACTCTTACAAGAACGGGCCTACAGTCCTTCTAAACTATGGTTAAAGTCCAACAACATTATTTATAGCTTAATAACTCAACTTCAATAAACTATGGAATTCACATCCTGTGAGAATCGAAACCTGGGACCTCCAGAGATTTTGTAATTTATGTCAAAATTATCCACCCTCCGGCTACCAAATGTTGACATTTTCACCCATGTTACTAGACCGCTAACAATGTGACAAAAATGAATGGCTCTCTGTAATGTGAAAGATCAAAAGGAAAGAAAGAGCCAATATTGGGGACGCCAAAATGGTGATCAGTCAACTCAATCAACTGGAATATCTGACTGTTAGATACTTGGAGCAGTTGGCTTGTCCGGAGTTGGAAATAATTCTAGGGCTATTTGACTCAATGGTTCCGGAATCTTTGTGTTTATCTATGAACTTGTTAATATGTGAAGTTCCTCTTACTGTCTTATTTGTATGGCTTGTATGAGTAATAAGACCATGTATATATATGGCTTGACAAACCATAGAGAAGAGAGAGTAGAAACCAAATTTTGAACTAATCTCTAGTTTAGAATGATAAGTCATTCAGGTAAAGTTGATTTTTGTCTAGATAAGACAATTTTTGTTTATGTAATCTTAATGAAAGGACTTTGTAGCTTTTGATGGTCAGGCACGTAGTAGAATCAGATTCCGTACTTCATACTTCGGTATTTGTATCTTGTAGAATAGTCGGTCTTATTTGAGACTAACCATTGTAAGAGTTTGTTCAACTTTGAAATGATTTATCACTTTAATCGGCCAAAATTATAACACTTATGGCCTACGCACATTATTGAGAAAAAAAAAATCTTTATTTAGATATAATTGTTATCATTTTCTTCCCAACCAACTTATATCAATCAAATCAGAATTTTGTTGTTGATGAAGACATATGAGCATTTCTTTTCCTAACAAAAATTATAACTTAACAAATTGGGCCAAATCATTTCATTCCCCATCACACATTGTTGTTTAGATCTTCCATTCCTACCCACACAAACAAATTCACTCATTAGTTTATGCACCCATCAATTTATATGTTGTCTGAGTATATATATATATATATATATATATATATATGTATATGAGGTGTTGTCTCTCTCCTTTTTCTCTCTCTACCTAATACTAAGCAAAACTATTAGGTATCAAATTATAAGTTATGTGATTGATATTCATTATGGAAAAGCAAATAGAAACTTTTCTCCACAAACCCATGACCGTCATAAAGATATCCATTGGATCCTTTTCCTGTTTTCAAAGAATTTTGTTCCCACCCTACAAGGCTACAACCACTATTTTTAGGAGGGACACATGAATATATTACAAATAATTATCCCTTATTAAAATCTTTTCACAATACCTTATTGCACACCTAACTCATGGTATCTCACTTCAACAAAAAAAAAAAACTCATGGTATCTCCCTTTTCTCAATTTCATTTCCGACCTAGGATTCACTTAACATCTGTATAAATGACATTGAAAAAAAAAGATGTATTTGTTTAGTGATACTCAAAGAACATACAAAAACTACATGTTACTGTCAACGGAGACCGACTACTCCCGACAACCTAATACAAAGTTGTCTGATGGCTCGTGTGGTGGGAGGGGCAGAGCCAGTGCCCACGTAGGGCCCCACCACAAGGGGCCTTCTCTATCCGTCACGAATCTCCCTAATTAATCTTTATCTCTATCTAAGTTGTCACAGTTAAATCATAATTTAAAATGGAGTGAGAAAACTAAAGTCAAAAGCATAATTTTAGATATTGCACAGGAAGTGTGAGAGAGTTTAATGTTCTGACCGTCTAGTGACATTTAGTTTATCTCATAAAATATTTTCTTCTTTTTTCATAGAAACATAGTTATTTTTTCTCCAATCTTAATGTGTGTCTGCGCAGATGTGACCGATATTACATGACTTCTCTGTTTTACTATCTCAATGTCAAAAGAAATAAGAGGAACATGTATGCAAGTAATTCAGGCAATGCATTGTTGTAATTGGTCAGAAATGGTGGTGGTGGTGAAGACAAAGTCGTGGCTGACAATTTGAGGGCCCTGGACAAAATTTGATTTTGGGGTTTTTGTACAATAAAAAAATTACGAGCAAAGTGATAAAAATAATATATAATTTCTTTATAGAACGTGTATTGTAGAGTCTAAGTGATTTTTTGAATGCGGTATCTTTTGCATCATGATTTTCACATATTTATTTATGTATTGTTGATTTTTCTTTTTAAACACTTAGATTTCTTAAAAACACCTCAAAAGATGAAAGAAATGCACCCGAAATAACAAAATTGTTGAGAAAAAGTACAATGAGCAGAAATAAATTAGATTCATTTAGCAATTAACATCTCAATTTAAAGAAAGAGGAAAAAATAAAACCTGTAGAGCTAACTGGCTTTTCACATCATTTCTTATGTTGTTACCTATATATTACTTAAAAATATTTAGAGAAAATGGGCCTCTTGGAGGTGGGGGCCCATGGCGGATGTCCTTCCCACCCCCTCAGCCACGGTTCTGGGTGAAGATGACGGGAAAACAACAAACATTTTGACTTTTGATCTTGAAAATTGCAGTTTTTGTTTAACCTCAGTTATTGATTTGAACAAATTAGATTTGAAATGGACCCAATAAACATTTAACCAAATTTCTTAGAAGTTTTGGAGCATTAAAATTTTAGAACTCCAAAATTCTAGGACTTTAAAGTTCAAGAAGTTTGAAGTTCTAGGACTTTAAAGTTCTAGAACTTATAAAATCTTTTTGAAAGTTCAAATTTCTAGTAAAAAAGTTTGTACCCAATAGCATGTCCTTTTTTTCTTCTATTGATTAGGGGAAAATGGTTAGTGAGATTTAGTTCATATAGAACCTACTTAGATGTTGTATGCAAAATAACATATCAATTTAGGCATAATTGGGTCGATTATGAGTGAGCTAACAGTCGAAGCTTGGTATTGGATATAATGATAGACTTAGAATTGAATTGCGATCTTCTTCATTTTGGATCTTCTTCAGTGAAAGCGACCTCCAGCAGGGACATATCTAGCTAAGAGCAAGTCCTACCATGGGCAGTCCCAGGCCCTAAAAATCACTTTTCACCCAAATTTTAGGGCTTCAGTTCAGTCCCTGAAATTCAGCTTCAACCACAACCTCTCTTGGGCCCTAAATATGTGCATGTGGGAAACGCGTGTGTGAGTTTTTTGTGAGTGTGCGAAGAACTTGTGTATGTACGAAACACTTGTTCTAACTATTTTCGAAATAGTCTCAACAAAAAAAAAAATTTCAAAATAATATTTTTTTTCGAAGGTTGAAAAATTATTCGGGAGCCGACACATTAGATTTTAAAAAATGTGTAGGTTTTTATTAAATTTTAAAAAAATAATAATGGGTGAGTTTTTGTTAGATTTAAAAAAAAGTTAATCGACATAACTATTTTTTAATTTTATTTTGTTTTAGAAAAAAATGACCATTGATCCAACATATGACCGTTGGGAACCTCCCCAACAGTCATATGGGGTTGTTCAGCCGGCCCTTAATAAGAGTCGGTTGTGGTTGGACCGGTTGGGGGGCCTTAATTTGAATTAAGGGCTCCGCCCCCACCGGTTGGACTTGCTCTAAGGGTCAGGAAGGGTCATTGACCTTAACCTTTCTCCACTTCTTCCTTATTAAAAGATTAAAATTTTCTCTTTCAATCTTTATTGGCACACCCTAACCCAACCCAAAATTTAACTCAAATCCATTTAAATTCCTACTCCACAGAGACCTAATCTATTTCACCAGCTTCTACCGGCTGGAATTTTTACATAACACTGACTTAAAGTTGAATGATCTTAATTTCCACCACCCATTTATTTCTAGTTGTAAGTTCCTCTTATTTCAAGTTTCTATTGTTAACCTACTTCAACTTCTTTTCTATTTGTTAATTTATATCGATTCGAATCGTAAAGAGAAATCAATTCGAGTCATCTTAATTTTGATCTCTTATTAACCAAAATCAACGGATAAATTTATTGGAAAAAGAGTTTCTTGTTGTGAAAAATAAAGGAGGGAAGAAGAAAGACAATGGAAATATATTAACCAAGAGATTGGAGACAAGAAGAACTAGATGTATATTCATATGTTTGTAGAGAATTTCTCTACTTTGGTACATTGGTATATTGAGTACTATGATACACTGGTTTGATCCATCTTTTTCATTAGCAAGTAACCTCTTTATATAAGCATTTAACTAGATGAGTTACACATCCAATAGGCACACAATAACGAAGCTTAAATACAAAGTAATGGTGGAAAACCTATGGTGGTGGGAGTTACAATTGGTGGTGGTCATCCACCATAAATCTAATATTTATAACACTCCTCCTGGATGTCCACCACATCAAAAATTGTCTCATTAAAACCTTACTAGGAAAACCCAATGGGACAAAACCATAGTGAAGGAAAAAGAGTACAAATTCTTTGTTCATGTGCATCTTTTATGTACACATAATCTGCCTCATTAAAACCTTGTTAAGAAAAACCCCGTGGGAAAAAAAATCTTAACGAAGGAAAAAAAGTACAGTATGAAAATATAGTATGCAGTGTCTTCATAAACTTGTTTCCCCTCATGAAAGTTGAGGACATTGTTCAACTTGTTATGGTCAGCTTCCTTTTGGTATATAAACACATAAATATAATAAGTAGCATTTGACGTTTCAAGTTGCATTCATATAATGCTTTAAAGTTTATGCATACTTCACATTGAAGCTTGTTAAATCCTCCAGGGATTTCAGTTGAACTCACTTTCTAGTGATTCATATTTGTCATATACATCGATAAGATAATTATAATATTTTGTGAAATCAATGTACTAATCACATTTCAATGTGCATTATAAATTTTATGCACAATCCACCTCACATACATAATAGGTGTTAAACTCATCATTCGATGACTAGTTGTCTCGCCAAAACCTTGTCAGGAAAATCCAACGGGACAAAACCTGAACGAAGGAAAAAAGACTACAACTTTTAAACAAATTATAACGATTTTCAATACGCATAATTGCCTCGTTAAAATCTTGACAAGGAAAATCCGATGGGACAAAACCTTGACGAAGGAAAAAGAGTACAACGCGATTGACATTTTATATATGAATGATGGTTGTTTTCTAAAACTACATTACAACACACATAATGTATTGTCTGTACTATATTAGGTACTTCAAGACCTGAATTTCCATGACATATGATAAGTTAAGACAATATGAGTTACTTTGAAGCTTATAGCCTTTTAGTATTTCAAAATATGTTCATTTTCAAGATTTTCTTTACTCGAATAATCTTTTTCAATACTCTACTGTCAAACTTTGATAAACTCTTCAAGAGTCACAATAGGATTTATAAATACTTCATAATATAATTTGGAGATTTGTAATTCATATTGAAAGTTTATAAGTGGACGTCAAATCCTTTTAGACTAAAGGACATTTCTTACACATGTATACTTTATTACCTTCGGGGTAATTCTTAATTGGTGCTTCGACTTCATGTCTGAAGACTTAATTATTTTGTAAGAAAATCCACAAGTAATGAAGTATCTCGTCAAAAGTTGACCAATATTACTTAGAGTAATTCCGGATCAATATGCTCCCAGTAGCTACTATATTCAGAAATACATCATCTGAAGTGATTTATTTGATTTTTCAAATTTTCACAGCATACATAGTTCAGTGATCTCATATATGTGCCTTTGTAAAAGGTCGGTGCCTCTTTTTACACATATCCTCTTCAGGGGATTTTATTAGGAATATGAATCACATTCATTTCTAATTTGATAGCCTCTTCAGAAGGAAAAATTATTCCTTCAGTGTCAAGGAGTATATGTCACTTTGATAAACTCTGGTCATTTTTCATGACCTTTATCCGTATACGAGCATATTACGCTCCAAAAGATATTGATATTTGGAGGTAATAAATTCTCCGTTTATCGATTCTAAATGAGGGAAACTGGACAATTTTCAAGTATTTTATGACATTAAATATAGGACTTCCTCCCCCTAATGTCGATAGATTTTCATCTTATTTGATAATAAAAATCATACGTCATGTGCGCACATACTTCAAGGTTGTGACAAAGATGGAAAGAGAGTCAATTGCTTCAGGCAAATTTTGATTTCTATTTTCATATCATATGATCTGTTGGACCAAAATTGTTATCTGATCACAACTTCAGGTGTGAGCAATTTGTTCTAATAACAACTTCAGGTGTGTTTGATTACATTTGAGATGTCATCTTCATGCGATTTTTTCTATTAAAATCCATCGTCACTTTCTTTGTGTATTACAACTTCAGGTGTAATATGAAATCAAATATTCAACAATTTTTATTTTTCAAGAATTTAGAACTCATCGTTGTCCAAAGACGCGGAAGAAAATATTATCACCACTTGATGAAATTTTTATTGAAATACAAGTACAACCAAAATTGTGATATTATATTCTCGTTAAAAGAATTTCACAAAAAGTGGTTGTCTTTCACCATGAAGAACTTTTTCAAATTTAATCAGAGTATATGTTGGTATAGTAAAATGATATTCTCAATTTTGTCACTCTATTTCCAATATGAACTCGGTGTAGGATTTTTCTTACCACCGTTTAGTTATAATCCTTTAATAATCAATGGAAAATAATTTCAATACTGAAATATCAATACTTTTCATTCTTCAGGAATGAGTAAACAAATTTTGTTTTGCAAGGATTCACCGTTTTGGTGATAATTAACTTACTCATATTGCTTACCAAATTTCAGGTTTGGTAATATCATATAGAAATAGATGATTCAATTTCATTGTAACAAAAATCAGATGGTTAAATTTTCTCCTGAAAGAATCTTTATTAATAAATCTAATAAGATGGGATAATTGAAGTACTTATATGAGATAATTTTATCATCCTTAAGATATATCTAAAAAATTATTGATTGTCATATATCTGTAATTTTTTTTTTTATCAAATATGCACTTAGAATATATTCATAAAACACCAAATATTAGTTATGAGAGTAATACTAATTTATTTTTGAAGATATAACTTACATTAACCTTACCATGGAATGAATTGCATTAACATTCATATTAGATTGGAATGTTAATCCTTTCATCTATGCAATTCTCATATCTTTCTGATATGATTTAATATGTCTCAACAACAATAAAATAAATTGTTAGCAATAAATAAGAATAATAAGTTTGTAAATTCAACAAAGAAAGGTCCAAATACCTTTTAACTTACCAATAACAATTGACCAAACTTACCAATCCTTCATGTGCTTATATCTTGATCAAGGAGTTTATCATTTCTTCTTCTCTTTAATCATAGAGCAATTCGTGTTGATAACGTGTTGTGGAAAATAAAGGAGGAAAAAAGAAAGACAATGGAAATATATTAACCAAGAGATTGGAGACAAGAAGAACTAGATTTATATTCATATGTTTGTAGAGAATTTCTCTACTTTGGTACATTGGTATATTGAGTACTATGATACATTGGTTTGATCCATCTTCTTCATTAGCAAGTAACCTCTTTATATAGGCATTTAACTAGATGAGTTACACATCCAATAGGCACACAATAATGAAGCTTGAATACAAAGTAATGGTGGAAAACCTATGGTGGTGGGAGTTACAATTGGTGGTGGTCATCCACCATAAATCTAATATTTATAACATTTCTCTCTTTCTTTCTCACTCTCTTTCTCTTTATCTAACTCGCTCTCCGTTTTTATCTTTCTCTCTTTCTGCAGTTACAAGTTAATTACGTAATTTTATATATATTTTTGTAAGTAGACATTTAATTAATTTTAATAAAACGTATTTAAAGTAGGTACGATTCGAAACTATTAGGCGTAGCAGTAATTTTTTTTTTCTTATTTGTATTCAATTTTATGACATAATTGATATTTTAAGTGGTAATTTTGAATGGAATTGCTAGAATCAATTTCGTTAAGACAAGAATGGTTTGGCCCCCCTCTTACAAAATTCTTGGTTCCTTCCCTGACTTCTAGCAACGAACCTAAATCACCAGAGTCTATGCCTTCAGATGTATGTATTTGAAGGTATTAGCTTTTTGACTTTACGGCCCAAGCCCATTCGTACATGGTCACACAATTGTTGTCTCGGCAATAGATGTGGTCGTTCTCCGATATCAAAAGCAATATTTTGCAAATCCAAAAGGCGTACGCAAAAGCATTGAGACTTCTCAGAGGTATTTTCAGTGGGGTAAATTCGAAGGTTAGATATCAAAGCTTGGGTCCAAATTTGTCTGCCCAAAAAGCAAGGAGGTATAAAAATTTGAAACCCATAACAACCAAGCTTTCCTGAGTAAATTGGTTTGGCGCCTAAAAATGAAACCAAATGCCATTTGGGAGAAACTACTCAAAGACAAATACATCTATAATACCAGCGGCTTAGAACTTGTGAAACAAGTACACTCGTAGACCTGGAAATCCATTGGTAAACATATGAATAAATTAAAGACTTCACCATTTAGGAAATTTACAGAGGGAGTAATATCAACATACAGAACGACTACTAGATTCCTGATCATCCTCTACCCCTTGTCAATTAGTACAACTCTGACTTAACTTTGGTCTCACAAGATGGAGCAAATTTTCTTGTCGGTTCTATGTACCATCAAGTGGCTATTAACCTTAACCATACTGAATATGTTGAAGCCGGGTCGAATTTCATTTGGAACCATCCTCTTATTAGTCTATTCCCATGGAAATGTTGTTAGAACAATTTCAACATATTCTCCATTGTGCTTTCAACAAACAATAGTCTCGCCAAAACAAATCATGTCTTTAATTATCGCCTTACCTACGTTTGAAGACACGAACAACAACCCTCGTAAAATAACCAATAAACTTACATGGTCACCTCCAATGGTTCCCAATGTCGAATAAATGTGGATGCTTTCTTTATGAATATTAATGAGATTATTGGCACTAGTTGTATAGTTTATGATCATTATGAGACACTTTATTGCAGCAAAACAACCACATTCAGAGCTAGAAAGGCCAAAGAGAACGAAGCAAAAGTAATTCCAAATAGCATTCAATGCACGACCAAAACTAATTATAAGTACATCCAATTAGAAAGTGTCAATAAAACTCTAATAAAACCATCTTTAAGATACAAGAATGACAATTCAGTGGCAGTCTACAATACTATCAGAAGAAATATGAAACTAATGCATCAATTTCTCAACATCAAATTTTCTCACATTTCAAGATAAAACAATGTTCTAGCAGACACACTAGCAAAACGGACACGAAATAACAATAACTAGCACTATGATATTTAAATTCAGTGTTCATATTTTATTACATATGTATTGTAATAATACTCTTATTTATTACTATATTAATACTTTGCAACAAACAAAAATAGTACCTATACCCAATATTAATCTTTAATCCATACAAGCCCTATTTACTCTTTAATCAATATGATAACCTTAAGGCTTAAGCTACCCTGATTGATGAGATCTCTCATATATTCCAGACAACTTTAGGCCTAGGATAACCATACCAAGCATCCACCATTCTTGTCAGCCATATGATATGGTCTACCTAAATTCCAACCTTTACCAAATATTTTAGTCTAATTAAAAGTATTTTAGCACTTGGGGAATAGTAGATCATGAGAAATCACATCTTGTCCTCCTATAATTGGAATATAAATTTCTTCATCTTTTTTTATGTGTCTTTGTGGCAACACTCATATGAGGATTCCCACGGTCCAAGTGCGGTATGACGTGGTGGGTTTTGTTTAAATACCACTTGGTGGGTCCCACTCCCTTATTGTGATAGGTTGCTTTGGCCTGTCTGTCTCCCTCTTCTCCAATTGTTACACTTTCCCAATCCTTAATTCTGGTAGGTCCCACCACAAATTTCCCGAAAATTAGGTCAACTTTACTCCTTGAGATGTGAAAATCAAATGAACTTCGTTATGATCTAACGGTTGACATCCAGTTGGAGAGCTTTTTCTTGAGGATAACATAATATAATTTTCTATTTGATTTAAGGTGGTTAGATTCTTGTCTAGAGAGAGAGAGAGAGAGAGAGAGAGAGAGAGAGAGAGAGAGTTGATTTTGGTTGATGGAGGACTCAAAGAGGCAACTTGCCCATGCCTCCTGTACTCTCGGATTGGACATTTTTGGAAGTAAATTCCTTTTATTTCATTATCTTGACTTCCTATTTTGACACTTTCTTCCTATTGACATTTAAATTTCTTGTTTATTCAAATACCATTTGATTTCTTTCATATTAGTTCATTTTTCAATTGACAATGTTATAGTAACTGATAAAAAAATGGAACCAAGTTAGCCACATTTACTTATCAAAAGAAACTACGTCGGCATCTAATTGAGAACTTGTTTCTTAGCTGGCCTTTTGCAATAAAATAACCGGAAATTAATAGCTATTAAACTGAAAAGGTGACTGCAAAGTTTCTTCGGTTGTTTGGCTACCTAATGAGTAATGTAAATGTTTTATAAAATTAAGTTACGGCTTTAACGTTTGTACAAAATGACTACCTGATGTAAATGTTTTATAAAACTATTGGCCCAAAAACAATAAGACTATTGGATTGAATTTTGGTGCACTTGAGTCACTAAACAATGTCCAAACTATCGTTGTGTTCACTACTATTTTATTCGGCTCCATTGGAAGACTTTTTATTAATAAGTCAACCATTGTCCAGAAGTATTGAACGCAGTGCCCCTATTATTTTGAACTAGAAATTATGGATGTTGATCAAAAACCTAATTTTCATGAGCGATGGAAATTAACACAATTATGACATCGAAAACAACAATTTCTCCACTTCTAGTCGTGTCTTTCTCCATTTCTCTTTGCGGGAGAAACTTTTTTAGTCATTTTTTTTTTGTTGTAATGACTTGTGTTTGTTGAGCTAAGATTAGGTCTTGATGAATGAATTAGCTTAAGAGAGTCCATTCAATCAAGAGAGTGGCTTCGGCCTTCTTTACTCCAAAAGCTAACTCAAGTAGTAAGATTATCACAATGCAATCTTTTATTGTTGTTTGTCATCATGTAAAATTGTATTATTGGTTTTACTAATGATATTTAGGCTAGATCACATCCCCAGATCTTCAACAATATAAAAGTTATTCTTAATAAAGTCATTGCTTAATGAAAACAAAACGTTCCAATGATGATTTTTCATACCGAAAAATAGGGCACATAAGTGACCCAACCTCTGGCCCCTTGAGGGATTGTCTTCTTCTGTTTCCTGCTTGAGATTTCTCCTACAAACACCCATTCTCATTATTTAATGCTCTCTTTATATCTCTGGAATTATTAATATGGATACCAAACCCAAAAAGTATGCTCCAATCGTTATTAGATCCAAATAATTTAACCAAATAGTAGTTTGCCTAGTAAAATCCCTCCTCTCGAATGTTCTCTCTCATTTTCTTCAACATTTGGTCATGGTAAGCCAAGTTTTGCTCTTTCCTTCTTTGGTTACAGTTTTTTATCAAAATCAATCAACCAATAGTAAGCCGTTTTTAATATGGTTTCGTTCTACCATTAATAATTTTGATATTCAATCTGTTAGAAGATGTTTAATTTTGGTTCCATGTGAGTTTTGTTCCACCAATTGCTAAAGCGGTTTCGTGAACTACTTTTTTTGGATTTGTGTTAGTTTGAAGGTGGGTAACTTTTTATTTTAAAGATCTAATTAATTAGATTTTTGAAGGAACGATACTATGATTGTTTCTCTCTAGATATTCTTTGGATCTGACAAGTTTTTGATTGAAGATTTTGTTGGGATTGGTCCTCCTCAGCTGGAAATGTTTTCTCATATTTGAGTGGGTTTCACTCATCAAAATCACTCGAAAAGCATATGGTTGTGTTTATGTCATCAAGGGCTTAAATTTCAAGCTAAAGGTCGCATAAAATCGATTTCATATGAATGAGATATTAACCTTCAAAGATTGGGTTATATAGTGAGAAATATTTGATCTAGCAATAGCCCCACATCTAATATAAAAAAGTTACGTAAGGGCTTATATTAACTAATTCTTACGTACTTATGTATTGAGTAATAAATGATAGAGTGTCTTCTGTGGTGCAAACCATGCGCAGTCGTGGGTGAATGGCCGTTTAGAGCGTACTGAGCCCTCTAGGGGCGCTCGCACGCACGAGATTACATCAAATCTGGTCTTTCGAAAAATAATTTAGAAATTATCAAATTTTTTCAGAGAGAATCAGAAGGGTAAAACTGTTACGTCTTAAGAGACACTTCACCTACACTGTTGGTACATAAAACAAGGCGATTGATGTCTTGATGAAAGGATCACTTGTCTCGGTTATAGTATCTCATAGTAATATATTTTGTTTTTCCTGTTCGTGCAACATGCTCCGGAATTGTTACTGATCGTTTATTCTCTTTAAAGGAATTCATAAACCTTCTCTGTTTTTATAAAACATAAGCCATACTATTTACCTTTTTTTTACATAAAGAACGGTTAAGTCCATCTCTATTATTACAGAAAGAATAATATCAATTATATCTCATTTGTATACTAACAGATAATTGTGCAAATTGAATCTTTTGTGTTTGTTTCAAAACCAATTCTTCCACACACAAAAAAAGTCCACCGTCTGTGTTGTTACGAAAAAAAACTACAAAATTGTCAAAAATGAGTTCGTCTCATACTCTTCAATGGGCAATAAATTGTCTTCTAAAAGAAAAAAAACGGAAATGCTCAATGAAATATTTATGTACATTAGAAAAATAGAGATGTGTAACACAATTATGTAAATTCTCCTAGACATTACTTAAATTACAAAAATTGGGACGTGCATCACACTCTTTATTCCAAGGATTGGTTATTAGTTGCTTCCCCTATCAGTTTATGATGTGCCCATCACACTCCTCATTCATCATTAGCAAATCGATTTCTATCAGTTTATGTTGTACATTAGACAAGACAGTTCAAGTAAAGCTCTAGCAAATAGAGGTTCGCGTTACAAATTACCTGACTGTTTTAACTAATTACCTCAATAACTTCAAGGTTTTACCAAATAAACAGAAATACAAAAAAGAAAATTTACTTTCCATCTCCTTCTTTACAAAAGTAAAATGCTGGAAGTTCTTCCGAAGTCATGGAACATTTAAACACAAAAGGGTTTGTGTACCATTCATGCGGATCAAAACAAAGAAATATATAAATTTATTCGGAAGTACTAGAGTCACAAAAAAAATTGACAAAAGAAGTTACTTAGTTGATGTGGCGATTGTGATATTCATCTTTTAATGGGTTAGATTTAGTCTTTACAAAATGTTCGTTTTCTAGAGGAAATAGAATAGGGTTTAGTACATGTTATTCGGCTAGGACTGGACGCGAAACGTCGGATCCGGAGAGAGAGGAATACTTTCTTGAAGAACCTTTTTGTGGAAAATGTTTTGGCAGTTTAGAGATAGATGGAGCGGTTTACAAATAGAGGGGCGAAAACTATCTTTTGTCGATAGAGGTAAGGGAATGTAGGGGCGTTATACGGTTTGGTGTGACTGAAGAGAAACAATGTCGTTCAACCTTAATATGAAATGTGAGGACTGGTAGTAGTTTGAAATTGTAGGACCAACATCTGATTTTGGGGACTACATAACTATTTCGAAATTGCAATGACTTTTTTCTGTCATTTCTAAAATGCTTTTGGACTAAATTGTAATCTACCCATCACTACATCATATGTCAAAGTAAGCCAAAAAAGCCTTCTTATTATTATTGCGTGGAAGAGTAAGATGAAGTTGAAGTGGGGAAGAAAAAGGTAAAAATGGGAAATTAGACTAGATAGTAAGTAATTAAGCTTTCCTGATTTGGATAATTTATTACGTTTAAAAGATGCAATTTTAGTACGGACATGAAAACAATTGGGAGTTAGCTGTCGCACAGAAACATCACATGATGTTGTCGCAAAGGGCAAAATAAGGAGTCTGCCTTGGGGGTACTTTAGGTGGGACTTTGTAAAATACTCATACCAAAATAGTATAGATGCAACTTCCATTATTGATTTATTGTTATGTACTTTCTTATCATGACCCATTTGAGCTTTTTTGTTAGGGGTTTTAACTAAATAGGTCGAAAGAAAACACATCTTTATGGTCCTCGGAGAATTAGATCAAAAGAGAAGTTCAAAGCTTTATAAATTATTCATTTATATTCGGCCCGAGAACAACAAACCAGGTCGCTCACTCTTTTCTTTTGTTGTTGAAAGGGAAATTAGGTGAAATGACCCAATTCCATAAGTGTTTTGTTCAAATGACCTCTATAATTTAGAAACCGATCAAATAACCTTATTTTGATTTTCATACCAAAAGTACCCTTAATATAAAAACGAGTCTAGACATTCTAGACTCTCAAATTTTACTCAAAAATGTAGTTGTGTTTTTCTTCTTCTTCTCCATTTGAATACCCAAGATCTTCTTCCTATCTTCTTCCTCTAACCATAACCACAATAGAGCTAAGTCCACTTCATTTGATATTTAAGTACCTCTCCATGTTTCCTTTCATTCAACATGGTTTTTTCTCTCTCTAGGTTTATATATGAATTTGGAAGCCCTAAGTTGTCAAGAAAGAAGCTATTGAACCTCCATAATAATACCATTTTATCTTTTTCTAAGTGTTTCTCAACTCCAAACTATATCTCTTAACTTGATGATGAAACCCCTAATATTTGTTTAACTTGATAACAAAATCTAATATATTTTTAATGTGAATGTCATGTGTTGTTCGTTTATGAATATTAAGTGTTATGTATCTGTAAATCACATGTGTTTTTTTGCTTATCTCTATTGGTGTTATCTATCTTGCTCTTATGTGTTATTTGTTAATGGTTTACAATGCCCTCCAAGTGTTGGTTAGTATTCCTCAATGAATTCTTGTTGGTAATGTTTTCTTGTACATACTCAAACTTTAGACTTTTAAGTACCATAGAATCTTAAGAACAAAAATTGATATCACTTGAAATTACTTCACTTAGATGTACCACACCGCTGACTTAAATGATATCGATTCATTTACGATGGTCATTGGGTTTTGAGTGTTGTGTATCTTTTCGAACTGTTTAAAGTACTTCACCTATGGAAGTTCTTGTAGAGTGTGCCTTTAAAATCTTAGTGTTTTGCATAAGATAACTTTCCTAAATGTATTACATTATACATGATTATCGAAGGTGGTTTACGCTCTCTAGTCGGAGTAAATGAATACTTTATAATTGAAGAAGGTCGGCAGAGTCAAGAGTTCATAAATGAACATTGTTATGTCTTAGGAAGATACTGTGGCTGATTTGAGTTTTTCTGACATCACATAAGAACAAATTATCTGAGACCGTGGTGAGTTAGGTTGTAAACCACCAAACGAAGAGTTCATACTGAAACACTTAAAGAAATACTCTGCCTACTACATTTTTCGGTGTGTTTGTGGTCGTATGTCATGAATTTTATGAACTTATATTACAGATTGAACACTTAAAGAAACGTGTTGGATCAATATTTAAATGTGTTGTGAGAGTCTAGACTGCTGCAGTATGAGTCTAGACTGTTGTAGTATGAGCCTAGACTGCTGCAGTATGAGTCTAGACTGTTGTAGTATGAGTTTAGACTGCTGCTGTATGAGTCCAGACTGCTGCAATATGAGACTAGACTGAGTACAATGAAGAAGTAGCAATGTTTTTCCATTTGGTTTATGCATTTATGTTTGTTCATTAAATCCATATTCCTATGTTAATCACATCTAGAATATCTGGGAATTTAAGAAGCACATTCCTAGTCCTACATGGGACAGGAATGTATGTAATTGACATTCGTAAGTGTTTTATCAAATTGCTTCATTATATTTTCACCTTATATTTTCTCTTATGATTTTTGTGCAGGATAAACGTCCTACGAAGATATTTAAGCATGATCCATCAGTTGAGGTCTGAGTTACTCATCTGAAATATAGTGTCTGGTACATCACTACCGAGATTGAGTATATCTGAAGGTCATGGAAAGGTCAAGCCTTAATCACATAGCTAGATGTTTGTACCAGAGACTCTATCATTGCAGATAATGAAATATCCAAGAAAAAAATAATGATTATAATTATTAGTTTTACACTTGTTGTAACGTACGATTGAATTTTGCACTTAATGCTAATGTAATAGCACGGAGACAATAATAAAACAAGTAATTGATGTATTTGAATATATTACTGTATGTTCCAACCACATTACACCAATTTGGAGTGAAACTCAATCACATATGAATACATCTTGCCAGAGTCTAGACAAAGTATAGAAATACTATACAAACATATTATCATTATAACTTTATCTAAATAATTATACACAAATAATTGTCTATAAATTAAAAAAATTATATGTATTAACATTCTTTAAGCACCAAATAAAACCGCAAGTCTGATTACAACAAAAGATTCATAAGAAAATTAACAACAACATGAAAAAAAATTAGACACCTCTAGGTGCGTAAGCGTCTACCTGCAAGTTAGGAGGTAAATTATGATGTCTCTTTCCAAAAGGTGAAGCACAAGTAGAATCCAATGGTCACACTCATAATTTGTCGAAAAATCTGAACCTTTTTCCAAGACTTGCTTGAGATTAGATCTTCTTCTTTCCTTTCTTCTACGTCAACTTCTTCATTTATTCGAACATATTGTAATCCTATAGCTTTGGTGAATTCATCAACTGAAAACTTTTGTTCATTTTTATCGACAATGAACCTCATTGACCCATAGAAAAACATGTAACATTTTCACGCAGTCTAGATACTGCATTAACCAAACAAATAAATATCACTACTTCTTCATAGGAATAAGATAATAGTCTAATTGTAATTAACATAGGAATATGGAATCAATGATTAAAAATAAATGCATCAACCAAATGAAACAACATCACTACTTCTTCATTGTACTCAATCTAGACTCACACTGCAGCAGTCTAGACTCATACTTTAGCAGTCTAGACTATTTATGTAAATTTTAAGTGTTGATCCAACAAGTTTCTTTAAGGGTTCAATCCACAAATTTAAGTTCATAAAACTAATGGCATACATCCACAAACACAACAAGCAATGTAGGAGTTAAAGTATACCTTTAAGTGTTTCAGTAGGAACTTTTTTTTTTTTTTAGGTTTCAATCTAACTCATTACAATCTCGGATAATTTTTTCTTATGTAATGTCAGAACAACTCAATCAACCACATAATCTTCCTAAGACATAACAATGTTCATGTATGAATTCTTCTTTTTGTACCGACCTTCTACAATTATAAAGTATTCATTTACTCCGATTGGATTGAGTGAACCACCTTCGATAATCATGTATAACAGAATACATTTGGAAAAGTTATCTTTTACAAAAGACTAGTAACACTCTACAAGAACTTCCATGGGCGAAGGATACACCACACATAAAACCCAATGACCGTCTTAAATGAATCGATATCATTTAACTCATCTTTGCGGTGAAGTAATTTCAAGTGATTTCAGTTTTTGTACAAGAAAATTTTACCAACAATAATCCATATTTTGACAAGAATCCACTATACAAGGAAAATCATTGAGGAATACTAACAAACACTTGAAGGGCCTTGTGGAACATTAACAAATAACACATAAAAGCAAGATAGATAACACCAATAGAGATAAACAAACAACACATGTGACTTACAAATACACAACACTTAATATTCATAAACAAACAACACATAACATTCACATTAAAAAATTAGATTTTGTTATCAAATTAAAATATATCAGGGTTTTCATCATCAAGTTGAGAGATAGAGTTTGGAGTTGAGAAACACCTAGAAAGAGATAAAATGGTATTGTTATGGAGGTTCAATGGCTTCTTTCAAGACAACTTAGGGCTTCCAAATTCATATATAAACCTAGAGGGAAAAAAAACTATGTTGAATGAAAGGAAACATAGAGAAGTACTTAAATATCAAATGAAATGGACTTATCTCTATTGTGGTTATGGTTGCGAAATTTCAGATGGTTAGAAGAAGAAGATAGGAAGAACATCATGGGTATTCAAATGGAGAAGAAGAAAAAAACACAACTACAATTTTGGGTGAAGTTTTGGGAGTCTAGAATGTCTAAACTCGTTTTTATATTAAGGGTACTTTTGGTATGAAAATCTAAATAAGGTTATTTGAACGATTTCTGAATTATAGAGGTCATTTGAACAAAACCCTTATGAAATCGGGTCATTTCGCCCAATTTCCCTTGTTGAAAGGATCAAGTTGCTCACTTGTTAACAAAACATGTTTATAATTTGAACTTATTTAAAACTGAGGAGATCACTACGACTCCTAACTGCATTTTAAGCTAATTGGCGGCAAATTTAGCCAATATTCTTTTGAGCTCTAATGGTGAATAAATAAAGTCAATTGCCTACTTTCATTAAAAAAAACTTAATAGGTCGAAATATTTGTAAATAAGTAAAAAGACAACAAACATTTCATAATTATTATTCAAGTCGGAAAATATACAAAGACTAAAATATTATTTTGTGTAACTAATTTCTTAATTTTTTTTCTTCAACTTTAACTACATATAACTTTTTTTTATTAAATGTCGAACTTCGATAAAATGTATATATTTAGAAATGATTTTTCATTAGGTTTTGCTTGGGCTATTTTGGCTTATGTTTGGTTTATTGCGGGCTATAGTTTGGTCTACCCAGGCTTACGTTTGTTGTCGAGTTACTGTTTGGGCTATCATGGCTTATATTTAATTATTGTCGGGCTATCCGGACTTATGCTTGATTTATTGTCGGGCTATAGCTTGGGGCTTTATTTGAGCTTTTGAGTCAGGGGTGTTAACTAAATATGTCAAAATAATATTGAAAATAAGTAAAAAGATAACAAACATTTCACAATTATTGTCGGGTTATCATTTGGGTTATCCAGGCTTACTTTTGATTTATTGCATGTCCAACAAAACTTAACACATCATCTGGTTTACCAGCACTTGCATCGTTGAATTTGCTTTCATGCTTTGAGGCAACTTCATATTTTGCTTGATCATTACATCGATGATGGTTAATGTGGAAAATGAATGTACAAGAGGTGTAAAGATACTCTTGTTGCTCAAACATGAGGTGGCGATATTAGAGGATAAGGTGGCATCATATGGGTGTGGTAGGGGTGGGAATCGGTCCGGACAGACGGTCCATGGACGACTACCCATCCGGTCCAGGCAGAACGGAAGCAACTTAAATTTGTCTGTTCGAAAAACCGGACAAAACAGACGGGCATTTCGATTTTTCTCTGAAAAAATGTTTGTCTGTATCCGTTTTTGTAGCCACACACCGTCGAGCGGGCACTAAGAATACACTGTAACTCGTCACAAAGAAATAGTCACCAGGTTTAACTTAGTGAACAATTAAAACAAAATTAAAAATACCGGGATAAAAAATCGACAATTACAAAGAAGCTTCTCAGAGAACAATCAAAAGAGAGGGAAGCATCAATTATGATTAAGGGTTAGGATTTCGCCGTTGAGAATTGGGAGAGACGTGGGTGCAAGAGAGTTGAAGAGAAGAGGAAAGAATAGGAAAGAAATGGTTGGCCTTTTTCTCATTTCGAGGGTTATACGTCATTAAATGGTTCATATTTATTATGGGAGGGGGTATTACGGGCGGGTAAAGAGACTAAACGGACGAACTTGGGTGGTACACCGGTTAGGCCCTTTGCCCGCGTTCGTCCGCTAAACATCTATCGGGCGGGCGGGTTTTGACTGACGTGGTCACCGAGAGTCCACAAACCCTTCGGGCGCAGGCGGACGTGGACGAGTACCAGGCCACGGGCCAAAATCCTATCCCTCCGATGTGGTGACATCCATATGGGTATAGGTGGCAACATATGAGAGCAATAAGTTTGAGGTAGCTTCCTCTCATGTGAGTACTCATTTGAATGAGACACCTCATCATGTTGGGGTGTCCATTTCATTTGAGGTGTCCTCAAATGAGACTCTTATTTGACAGAATGCCAACCCCATAAAGAGACACCCTAAATGTACAATGACACCTCAATGGTAAGTTATCAATATAATCTCCATTTTTTACACTATAAAATGAGAGAAATGGTGATGTTCAAGCTATCTCATCCCATTCCATCTTCATAAACTAACAAGAGAAAGTGAGTTAGTATTAGGGAGAAAATATAGTTTTACCTAAATTTTATGTCTTTCCTTTTGTAATAGAGAGTTCATAAAATTTCTCCTAGTATAAGAGAGAGGTTGTTAATAATTGTTCTCTCCTTATTTAGAGAGAAAAATAGTAACTAGTTCATCTCTTAAGTGTAAATTATCTACAGAGTTGTTCATCTTCGTGTAGTTTGATATTTGGGTTTAGTTGCAATTGAGTGTCTAAGGCTCACAACCTTTTCAAGCAGTTGATACAATGACTTTGGTAAATAACTAGTTTATTCGTGACTTAGAATACACTAATGGTGCGTTTGGATGTAAGATTTCCAAGTAGGATTCTTACCAAAAATGAGATTTGGTAGAAATCAAGATTCTACGGACTGTTTGGCTACCAAGAATCCTAGGACTCTTGATTCCTAAGTCCAAAATTTGTATTAGACCAAAATCTCACCCTACCCTCTATGATTTGATAAAATTTTACATTATTAAGCCCAAATTTCAAATTAAAAATCAAACAATAGAAATACTTCTTTAAAAACAAAATTTCTTTCTTTTTTTCGAAATTTTTTTTTTACGAAAACCATTTTTTTGAACGCGTTTGTTTCAGAAACCTTTTCCTTTTTCTCTCAAATCGTATTTTTTTTTCGAGGAATACTTTTACTTTCGAAACCTTTTCTTTTCAGAATTCTTTTTTTTTTCGAAAAGTCATTTTCCCCCAAAACTGTTTTTCCCTATTTTTCAGAAACATTTTTTCACGGAAACCATATTTTTCGGAAGCCGTTTATTTTTTTCAAGTAAAACGTTTTTTTTAGAAACCATTTTTTTCAGAAAATGTTTTCAAGAACTGCTTTTTCAGAAATAATTTTGCAGGAAAAACAGTTATCGTAATAGTTTCCTTGGGAAAAAAATTATGTGAAAAAAAACTGTTTTCGTGTTAAAAAAAAGGTCCGAGAAAAACGGTCGCTGGAAAAAGTTTTCGGAAAAACGGGGTAAAAAAAAAATTAAAGATGCGTTTAAAAGTAAATAAATCATATAATTGTAAATCCTAGGTTTCTTACTAGTTGCCAAACAAACCAAAAGAATAATTTGGATTCATGAGTCATTCATCCAAACAAACCATAAATGATCTCTTTAAAATATATGAAACCTTCAAAAAAATGTCAACGGTAAAGTGTTTGGCATATGTACGTATGTCGTGCCCCTCCCTTTTGTTTTGAAAAAGAAATTGTAAGTGTACGGATTACCTTACGCTGCTTTCTTCGGGTCTTTTAGTGAAAGCTATTTTGAGGTACTCTGCATTTCATCGTCGTGGTAAGAAAAATGCCAAGAGGATGAATTAATGTTCTTGGGCACATGACTTTGATTATCTTATTGGAGTCTTCTCAAGTCGGGAAGAGTTTGGCCCCTGAAGGTTCTTGATGAATTTGGAGTTTCTCCAAACTGTATCTCCCAGCTTGAATTTTCTTTCTCTGGTATGAGTTCGGTGTTGTTTCACCGTAATATCTTTAATTAAAGGCTAAATTCCTTACCTCGGTCTGATGTATTACTTCATCGATGGGGTCCAGATGTTCTCTGATGAGCTCTTTGTTATTCTCAAGATCAAAGTATTTTATCTTTAAAATGAGTTTTCCTATTTCTACTGGCGGCACTGGCTCAGTTCCGCACACCAATTTATAAGGTGTTTCCCCAATGTCTATTCGGGGTAGATGTCATATGCCCGAAGCATGTTAGGGAGTTCGTCTACCCAATTTTTCATGTTCACTGCACATTTAGTTTTGACGTCATGAAGAAGGGCTTTGTTAGTTACCTGTACCTGTCCATTGTTTCTGGGGTGATTGACGTTGACATACGCAGGTTAGACTGTGTATTCTGCCACGAGCTCTTTCATTTCATTGTTACTGAACGGTGACCCCTTGTCCTTTACCATGATTCTTGGGGTTCTGAACCAAGTTAGATTTTCTTTCCAAAGTTACCCTTCTTTTAATTCTCTGATATAATCAATTCTCTGATATAATTAATTCTCTTTCCCCCTCTCATTATTTCTTTTTCTTTCTAAAAACTTCCTCCCTGTAAAATCTTTTTACGGAGAGAAGAAAAGAAAAAATTATATAAAAAAGACAACTATTTGGATGATGACGATGTTTTTGTTGTTGATGAAATGAATTAACCTAACAAGATCTGAAAAAAACAAAAAGAAAGTAAAACTGAAAATTACCAAATTGATCTGGAGAGAAAGATAGATTCAGTGAGTGAGAAAGTAAACGAACCTTTTAGATCTGGAGTTGTTAGGTCAATTCATGAATGGTCATTCTTTTGGTGTTCTCTACTTTCTCGGAGAAGTATTGTATAAAGGAAGTTCTAGAGAGAAAGAGAGAGGGTGAAATTATAGAGAGAGAAAGTTGCATAATAATTACGTGAGATTTCTTACTTTTTGGTTGCATTATAAAGCCATGTGTGAAACTAAGGTTCCGTAGAAGAAGAGAATGAGGAATTAGGGCAACTTTCTCCCTTTTATACCTAGGTCATATCGACTGGTTAATAACTTAGTCAATTGATTCTTTAGTCTAAGCCCACAACAGTCCAACCCAGTTGAAAGATACGAGTCAAGCCCAGCCTTGAATAAAGTCCATCTTATAAAGGCAACCCCAAAGCTCCAACAGCTTTCAACATGTAACAAGAAAGTTAGTTTCATAACTAACTTTGCAATTCAGTTTTTTCATAACAAACTTTTCCTGTTATTTCTGTTATCCTTCTCTCTCACTCTCAATAAATCTCATTACTTGTATAAATATTAAGCAATGTATTGGGAAAGTTTTGATTGAAATAAAATAAAGCTCATGAGAGATTTCTTACATGGTATAAGTCTAGGTTTTTGAAGATAAGAAACTAGGGTTTTCTCTCCAAGGAGCTCAATAGCAATCATTATCTCGCAAAGATAAACAAGAAGAACATTAAAATTCAGAATATTTAACATTCATCATCAAAATTAAGAAGATTAAGATCAAAATTGATAAGTATTAGAAGAATACTTACTGTTTTTCGGACTTTCTTCCAAGCTTTCATCAAATGGCTTCAAATCAAGGTAATCTACCTCCAATTTCATCTGTTACTAGTTTCATTACTGAGAAGTTAGATGATTCTAACTATTTCATGTGGAAAGACCAAGTAGAAACCCTTCTTAGTACTTATGAGTTACTAGGGTTTGTCACTGGTACTATCGAGGAACCACCACAACTCAAGATTATTCATGGGATGGAGCAAGTCAATCCAGACTTCCAACAGTGGAGAAGTAAAGAGAGTTTTGTAAGATCATATTTGAAAAGCACTTTGTCTAAATCTATGTATTATGATACATATGGTCTAAGAACATCTAAAGAGATTTGGGACTATCTCTATCTTACAAATAATGAGGGTCTTGAGTCACAAAAAGATCAATTAAGAAGAAAACTATAAACTCTCAAGAAAGGGAATTCTACAATCTCTGAATATCTTAGAGAATTGAAACAACTTTCAGAATCTTTAATGTCTGTTCATGATAGAGTAAATGAGCCAGAGTTAGTCAGAATTGCAATCCAAGGTTTAAGTGCAGATTATGATCAATTTACTATTGCCACAAGTTCAGGCCATCAACTTCATATTATAAGAATCAAGGATATATCAAGAAAGATGGTGCAGTACCACAAGTTCAGGGCACTTCTACTCAAAATAATCAATACAAAATAGGTCTTAGGACTGATGATTTTGATTTTACCAGTGTTCCTTGTGGAATCTGTAAAAGATGGGGACATTCTGTTGGAGTTTTCTATTTTAGGTATAAACCGAACAAACCTCATATGGGATATCATTCAGAATCTTAAAATCAGCAAGATCCTTCAACAGTAACTATTCATGAAGCTGTAACAGAACCACAATCTTATATGTATGAAGATGAATCTTTACTTGAATGCAATAATGCTATACTATATGAATTTGAGCATAGTAATGATGATGATGTTTTTCAAGAGTGCCACACAACTATTGTACTTGATACAGAAGATGATATTTTCTCAGATTGTGAATCAACTATGTCAGAATGTGATGAATGTCATGTAGCCACATAAGCTAAAACAGTAAAGGATAAGGCATGGCTGGCTGATACAGGTGCTGGCAGCCATATGACATACACTGCTTCTAATCTTACATCCAGTCAATCTTATCAAGGAACAAAAGCTGTCATGGTAGGTAGTGGTAAATTCTTACCTATAACTAGTTCTGGTTCTTCACAATTATCTACATCTACTCATACTTTTTAACTTAACAAAGTGTTATGTGTTCCAAATCGTAAGAGAAATCTGCTATCTATCTCAAAATTCACCAAAGAGAACTCATGCTCAGTTAAGTTTCCACCTCGGGGATATACCATTAGAGACATGTGGTCAAACAAACTATTGTCTGAAGGTCCTATGAAACACAACCTCTATCCCATTGAGGTTCATACTAGCATATTGCCAAATAGGTCACATTCAGCTCATTTAGCTCACACCACTACAAATTATGACATATGGCATGCAAGATTAGGTCATTCTCATAATGGTGTACTTCAGCAATTGCATAAGGAAGATAAAATTCATTTATCTACTTCAAATGAAAAGTCATTTTGTCACTCTTGTGAATTGGGCAAAAGTAAATGTCTGCCTTTTCAAGATTCATCTACAACTACTAATACTCCATTATACTTGGTACATTGTGATGTTTGGGGACCAGCTCCTATCATAACACCAAATGGAGCAAAGTACTACATATTATTTGTTTAATGAGTTCTGTAAATATAGTTGGATTAATGCCATGAAGGTAAGGTCAAACAGCATCAAGTGTTTTACACATTTCAAAGCTACATCTGAAAATCTCCTTAAGGAGAAAATTGTCTATTTCCAATCTGATGGTGCTCCAAAACTCATGAAGGGGGAATTCAGGAGCTTTGTGGACAAAACTGGCATTATTTTCAGAAGTTCATGCCCATACACACCACAACAGAATGGGAAAGCAGAAAGAAAGCACAAACACATTACTGAACTAGGTAATACACTCTCTCTTCACTGGTCATTACCAAAAACTTTATGGTTTGATGCCTTTAATACTATAGTATATATCATAAACAAAATACCCACCAAAACTCTTGAAGGCATGTCACCATATGAAATGCTATTTCATGTTTCTCCTTATTACTCCCAATTTAAAAAAATTGGTTGTGTTTGTTACCCACATCTGGGTGTACTTAGACAAGATAAACTCAGTCCAAAAAGTCAATGTGTGTTTTTGGGTATAGCTGAAGGATATATCTGTTCGGTTTGAAGGAGATGTCCTTCCGAAGGAGTGTCCTTCGACCAAGATGGCAATGCGATCAATTTGTCAGTTAGGATAAAGATGAAGATCATCCAGTCCGGTCCAATTAGGGGTCGTAGTGCTTTGCTAGAAGTCAACTACGATCGTCGAATCAATTCGGTGATTCGCAGCTAACATAGACCGGATCCTACAAAGGATTACACATAAGAGTGGTAACTTGATCGGAGAGAGTTGACTAGATAAAGAGTGGCAAATAAGTGGACTGGATCCATTATTTGAGGCCAAATAGAGTTCGGAGGAGTCCGGACAAGTGTACATAACCCCGGACTAAAAAGGGAGCCCGGGGGTGCCCATAAAGGGGTCGGCCATGTGATGGCTGCCCTTAGGGAGGGGTCGGCCAGCACATGGCTGGTTGGAACCCCTAAGTGGGCCGGCCATAAAGCCCATAAAGGCTTTATGTGGCCGACCACACATAAACCCCTTTTAGGGTTTCATATGGGACATTATTAGATATGTCTTGAAGGAGATATTTTAGGAATCCTAGTTTGGGTCAAATACCTTCTCTGTGATCCCTATAAATAGACCTCCTTAGACATAATTATACACAAGTCAAGAGACAAAACTCATAAGTTTGTGAGAGCTTTTTAAGAGAGAAAAAGCAAGAAAAAGAAAAGTGAGTTTTCTCTAGAATCTAGTCAAGAAGAAAGGTTCTTCTCAACCTTCCGTTGAAGTCCTAGCAGACATTAATGAAGGGAGATCAAGTTAACCATCTCGGTGTCTCAAGTAGAGGAGCGACAATTGGAGCTCTCGATCTTCACACGCGAATTGGAATGGTTCGAGAGAAAAACGCGAAAAGGTATTTATCTCTATTCTAGTTCATTGTTTAGTTCATGTATATAACGATCCTGGAAACTTGTGTTAACATATTAGATGTTGAGATTCCGCTTAGAACACTAGATAGTTTATTAGATACACTCATAACCCTACAATAGCAGTGAACACAAGGGTTATAGATGCTATGAACCAATCACCAAGAGATTATATATATCTAGACATGTTACTTTTGATGAAGGAAATTTTCCTTATACCAACATCTGGCAGAAATAGTTTAGTGGTTATCAGAATAAGCAGCCACACATTTCACCACCTCTGCCATCTTTGCAAAATAGACAATCCACCTCCACTGAATTAGGGACACCTAATATTGGTATTAGTTCACTAACTAATTCAGTTTCTAGAGGTCTGGATTCAAAAGATTTGGACATTTCTAATGGTAGTATTAGTACACCAACAACATCTCTTGTTCCATTGCCTATTCAGCAGATTGGCCAGATTACAACTAGAGGCAAAATGGGATTATCAAGGGTAAGCAATTACCATCTGATTTTGTGCCTCACTATTCATCCCCTCACGCGTTAAATGTTGCATGTTTGTCCATTCTACAATTACCCACTGAACCAAAGTCTTATAAAGAGCCAGCTAAACATAGTGAACTGGATAAAGGCTAGGCAAGATGAATACCAAGCACTATTAGACAATGAAACATGGTCTTTAGTTTCATATGATAAAAATATGAATGTATTTGGCTGCAAATGAGTTTTCAAGCTCAAACTGAAAAGTGATGGTATCATTGAAAGGTATAAAGCAAGACGTGTGGCTAAGGGCTTTCACCAGCAAGAAAGAATTGATTATGATGAAACATTCAGTCTAGTGGTTAAAGCTAACACTATCAGAATGGTGCTCACAAATGCAGTCACATAATTATGGCATATCAAACAACTATATGTCTCTAATGCCTTCTTACATGGCACACTTGATGAGAATGTATATATGATTGCTCTAGGGTTTGTTCATTCAGGCAAAGAGAATCATGTTTGTCATCTCCACAAGGCATTATGTGGGTTAAAATAGGCTCTTAAACCTCTAGGTTACCCTAGAGGACGAGTTTTGTCTCGTGAGGGTTTGCAGTGAATATACCCACAAAATTCAAAAATCTCAAAAATGCAGAAGGGTCTAAATATGATATGAACTAAAAATGTTTATCCGGTAGATTTTCAAAAGTTAATAAAAATGAAATCTAAGTCGACCAAACCATACAAATGCTAAAAATCCCTTCACTAGTAATCAAGACCCGAAGCGCACGTGACCAGCCAATAAGAGTATCATTTCGATTCAGAACAGACAAGACCTCGATTACTTTCTCAATACATTTCGCCTCGACTTTTGCCTCACGGTCATACACTCAAAAATGTAAGTCACTCAGAAATGGTTCACTCAATGTGTTAGTATGAATATGAAGGAAAACTCAACACATGGAAAAGATGGACTAAAAATTTGGTGAACGACTGATCTCATAGGAAGGAAACAACCACTAATATGGGATGGGGAAGCTAACCAACTCTTCTCACCTGATCTACTATCTAACAGTGCTTCCTAGAAGTCAATAGGCTCTAATGAGGATGTGACTAGAACTCTTGAGAACTCGACGTCTTCAAATCTTCAAGAACTACTTCAGGGAATAAACACTTAAACACAACTAAACAAACCTTTTTTTCTTTCTTTTTTTTTTTTTTTTTTTTTTTTTCCTCTTTTTTTTTTTCAATACGCTTCTGGTAATAAAACTCAAAATACACAACATACTTTCTTAACACTTTCCTTGGGGTATAATTCTCTCCACTTTGCTTCATGCCTCATTCCCAGGGTTCTAACAAATGGATTTCTATCTTCTTCTAGTTGACACTGTTTTCAAGTTTCCAGACTACAAGAGAAAGGTTCACTTCCTGATGGCATCCCTAGTGGTTGTAAAATTTGAACTCAGGAGATCAAATGAGCTCTTTTGAATATTGCGAGGTTGAGTAGCTCTTCACTCTACTCGGAGTTAGCGCAGAAGAGATCACTCAAAACAAAAAGAAAGGCTCAGAATCTCACATAGGTTAAGTCTTCACTAATGATCAATCTAGTTCTCTCAGAAATGTCAACTCTTCACCTATCTAACACTCACATGGCTAGTGCACAGACAACTTCAAGACTCGAAATTCGTGGAAAAACCTTTAGCAAACGGATAGTCCGACCAACTAGACTCTATAACTATTAACAAGCAAAAACAGCTAGACTCACATTTTCAATCCAAAAATTTAAAATTTTGAAAAATTTTGAACCCTTTTGAATTTTTGAAATAAGGACTTAGCAAAAAATTCATTCCCCTATCCCCAAACTTAAACCGAACATTGTCCTCAATGTTCTGAAGACTATGCAAAAAAATAACAGGGTGAAGGGAGAGATATTACCCGGTTCAGCGTCCTCTGCATGGGTTGCCTCCCAGAAAGCGCTAAGTTTAACGTCTTCAGCCAGACGAAACAGATGATTCGAAAAAATAAAAAGTATTAACCTACTGGATTACAGATATGTGATTAACTGTAAACCAATATTCGATACATCTGTGGGTCCACCCAAAACACAAATTTTTCAGTAAACGATAGTCTCACATTTTTGTGAGTTGCAGAGAGTGCATGTGAGACTATCAAAGAAGAGGGGCAATCCCCAAACTTAGTGGATGCACAGTCCACTAAGTAACTATAAATACTTGGACCAATGACTAGAAAGTCATCAAAAGGATCGACATAACAATGAAGGGCCAATATATCCGTCGAAGGCAGAAAGTCATCTGCAAGTTTAGTGGATAGAATATCCACTATTTCCATAGACGTTCTCGAGGAGACATCTGAAGTGTCCCAAAAGGGATCAACAACCGAGTCTGAGACCATGTGAAAGGTCAAACTAGACTCTAAGGGTAAGGCAATATGCTCTGGGACCACGTCAAGGTCCATGGTTTCCTTAGGTAAACAGTCTGACAAACTATCCAACATGTCTCTATCGTAATTAATGTCCTCAAAGACATCTGCGGCCTCGCATTCATTTATAGTGTCATGCCTTCCTAAGATTTCATCTAAGACTGACTCCTTACAAGTGTCAAATGTCGGAAAGTTCAGAAAGTGTCATTCCCAAACTTGCTCATAGAGCCATCATCCTGGATATCAACGTCTAGTGTAGCCCTATCATGGTGAGGCGACATAGGTGGAGGAAGCAAGACAACAAGGTCATCAGACCTTCCAGGCTCTAGGATATTATCAGTAAATTCATCGACATTTAACTTAGTACTAAGGTTAGACGTATTAACTTCGTCATCGTACCTAGTACCTTCCTGAGTTTGGGGTGGTGAAACCCCTTCCTCGTCGGCGAACAACTGTGACTTAAGCATTTTTACCTGTTGAGTCAATGACTCGATCTCCTGCTTTGTTTGAGTCTCAAATTGTGACATCATCTCAATAAGACAACTCTCGGACTCTGATCGAGATCTATCTTCAAGAGTCTCCTCATAATAAGGCTTACTAGTGTAATTAAAAGAAGACTCTTGATAAAAACTCCCACCGTACATATTAGGATCATACCTGTCTCTAAAGTCATTGGCCTCATAATAGTATGGACTATAAGGTCTCTCATACATATTTGGTGTCGGACCATATCCATCACTATTTTGACCATCTCTATGCATTTGTCGGTGTTCTCCTAATGTCATATGAGATCGATCAGGTTCTGGTCTACTCCACTCACTAGTCGGACCGTTTCTAGACATTTGTTGATAATCTCCAAATGTGATACCGGGTCGGTTAGGCTCGTTTCTACTCATTTGTTGGTATTCCCCGAAGGTCATACCAGGTCGGTTAGGCTCAACTTGCCTATTCCCCTCGTTAAGTAGTTGATAATCTCTTAGAGTCGTACCACGTTGGTTAA
>BEHA01000357.1:135867-148875 GCA_002897215.1 Eschscholzia californica subsp. californica | reverse complement strand
TTTCTCTCACAAAAAGGATAAGTTACAGGAGAAGAAGAAGAAGGATAGGTGATGATGATGATGAATGATCTTTTTCTTGTTTCTCTCTTTGCTAGCCGTGAAGAAGATGTGATTAATTTCTCACAAAACCAAGCTCCCTGTTTTTATCTTCTCTCTCTCTCTACTTCGTTTCTGTCTAACCCGAGAGGACCCCAAAGATGAGATGCTTCATCAGTTGTTCTTCTCTCTTTTTTATATTCCATGGCCGACTCTATAGTCCTCTTACCTTCTTCATCTCTCCAGAAAATATCTTCTATCTAAGATATTATCCTGATCAATCCCAACTCTCTCTCTCTCTCTCTATAGATGACCTCTAGCCGAATCTCCATATCAATTCTCTCTTATAATATCTCAAAATAAATCTCTTTCGATCTCTAAGACAAAGGAATTATCTTTGATCTTCTCCCTCAATCAATCTCCCCAACTATCACTTTCCATCTCTCTCTAGGTTCTCTGCGTCAAAGATGGAAAGAGAAGAAGATACTTTCTCTCTTCTCTCTCTACTCTTTTCAAATTTCTTTCCTTCTCTCTCTAAACTAAATTAGAGAATAAAACGTCCCATTTCTTTGGCAATAATTAACGTGGAGATGCTGAGTTGGATCGTTGGTTGTCAAGAGTAAGGTTGATAGCGTGCATCGCGGGCGATTAAAAGGAGGTACAACATAGGTTTCGATGCAGCCACGTGCTTCTGACGTAAAGGAGGACCACTGATCCTTGCGGGAGCACCGAAATATGGACGCACGGGAGTACCAGATTATTCTTCATTTTGCCATTCGACCTTATCCCACTGGACCCGAAGACCATACCGAAATGACACCAATAACGTCTAGATTAATCCTGTTACCCATTAAATTCTTGCCACGTGTCATCCGATTGATCTGGTCAAGCCTTTTTCATTCCAATCTTTGACTTCAGCTAACTTTTCGCTCCGGACTCCGATTCGACATCCGTTTTCACCTCCAGGTTCGTCTTGGACTATACTATCCATTCGAGCATCAACATTTGCCAAAATTTACAGAATCAAGAAATGACCAAAATGCCCCTCTTGTGTCCGTTTTTATCTGCTTTTCGCCCTAAACTCCACAAAAGACACCTGGGAAACAGAAACACATAACTCATCAGAGTAACTGCCCGAAATGGACTAACAAACCCTGGTTAAGAGATTCAGATGGGACATTTTCATGTCTCATCACTTTGCAAAGAGCCTAGAACCTAGGCGATACCTGCGTGCTCATACTTCGTAAGTGTGAGGCCTTTTAAGTGGACTTGTTGAGTTTTCGCCATAAACAAAACTTTTGTACACGTAGACTTGGTCTAGATCTGAAACTATGATAATATCAAAAATTTCTAAGCCTTGGGGTGTTACAGATGATGCCAGAGTCGAGAATGACTCGTTTCTGAAGGTGGAGGACTATCACAGTCTCACATCGCTCTAGAGTTTAGAGATCGAGATATAGGTGTATGCTCAAACTTAATAACAAGTATTTACGCCTTTTGGACGGGCCCATTGCGCCTTTGTCGAGAACAAACTTCCATACCCATGGATTTAGGTTGGAGTGTCAAAAGTAGGGGTATACTCCAGTCGAGCTTTTAACAAGTTGTTCGAGTTTAGCTCGACTATTGCTCGTGTTCGACTCGAAAATTAACGAATACGAGCTTACACACGAGTCCAAAATCAAACTCATTTATGTAAACAAGTCGAGTTTGATCACTCTTTAGTGTATCTCGAGCTACTCGTGAACAGTTTGTTTAACATAGTATTATAATATATAGTGTAGTACATAATTACGTATTAGTTGCGAAACTTGTACATGGAATATCAACCATTAAAAGATTATTGGAATATAAATCATTAAGCACTATTATTGTATATGACAAATGATCATTGAAGTATTTTGATAATTTAGGAAGTTGTTTTAATTTGAAGTATTTTAATAAACGAGCTTAAAACAATGCGAGCTCGACCTCTTTCGAACATATACGAGTCGAGCTCGAGAAAGTTGATAATTACTCGAACAAGTTCGAACAAAATACACTAAACGAACTTGAACACCTTACTACTCGGCTAGACTCGAGTACACCCCTAATCAAAAGGAGAGACAATATGGACAAGTGCTATAACTTGAGGCATTACATTAACAAGTATAACAAAGCAAAAGCACAGTTTTGTTTAGCAATTCAAATGTCTTTATCACTCCTTCTCGTTTTCATAGTTTTCCTCTTTTGTCAAAGGAGAGAAAGGAATCAATATGGAAGCCAAAGAAAGAAAGAGGGGTAAATACTTAAATGGAGAAAAAAGAGAAGAGAGGAACAGAAAGAGAGTGACTTGAAACTCTGAATGATTGAGAAAAGAAAGGAAAGAAATGAAGTAGGAGTAAAGAAGAGAAGAGAGAGAGAAAGTAAAAGAGAGTTTGAGGTATTAAAGAGTTTTCTTCTTTTTGCTAAGCTTTCTACCTTTGCCTCCCTCCCCTAGTCTATTACTGTATAAGGGGGGCAGTTGGGTAATAGATGTTTATTGGATATCTTCCCTGCCCTTTTTTTTACAAAACCCCAAGCTCTCTCAAATCCTAGGTTTTCTTTCTCAAAGAGACATTAGATAGATAAATACTTACAAAGATAGACAGAGAGAGAGAAACCTAACATAAAGTAGAGAGAGAGAGAGAGGAAGAAGAGAAGGATTCATCTCTGAAGAATCAAAAAATTTCATGTCTTGATTATGGGTAAGAAAATACACTAGATGACTTTTGATCATTGACCCATTTTAATTCATTTACTTATTTTTTTTCTTGAAGAAACAATTTTCATCTGAGAAAACACAAAAACAGTATGTGGGATCTTAACGATTCACCTGATCAAAGAAGTAAAAAAGAAGATTGTTCATCACAAAAGAACTCTGGTAATAAAACAGATGAAAAAGGAAAAAGGGTAGGTTCAAATATTTCAAACGAAAATTCAACTTCTTCAGCTGCCATGTTTGTCGATGAAGGTTCTGATTTTGATCAAGAAGGAACCCTGAGAGAAGAACCAGAAGAAGGAAGAGAAAGAAAGAAGAGAACTAATAGTACTAGTAGTAGTAATAAGATTTTTGGTTTCTCAGTATCTTCTGATCAAACTCTAGAAGAATTAGATTGTTCAACAGAGACTGAAACTGTAACTACCCGGCAATTTTTTCCGGTAGGAGATAGGTCGGAGATGGAAACGGCGGCAACGGAGGAAGAAATTAGTACTCCGTTTCCACCACGAGCTCACTGGGTTGGTGTTAGATTTTGTCAATCAGAACCATCTTCAGTTGGAACGGCAAAAACTACGACAGCAGAATCATCAATTAATACTAGTTCGGTGCCGCCGCCGATGAATATTAATAAGAAAAGTAGAAGAGGACCTAGGTCACGAAGTTCTCAATATCGTGGTGTTACATTTTACCGCCGGACCGGCCGCTGGGAATCTCATATCTGGTTAGATTTTAAAATCCTAGTATTTGTGTCTCTTAATCTTTTTCTCTCTTAGTCCTAATCTCTCTTTCTGTTTGGCCATCTTTTTGATATAGGGATTGCGGGAAACAAGTGTATTTGGGTATGTATGTTTGTATGTATGATTTTGATTTCCCATCACAAAAATCCCAAGAAAAATAAATTAGATTTTTTTTTTATTTGATGATACAGGTGGATTTGATACTGCACATGCTGCAGCTCGGTAAGCCCTTTTTAGTTTAATCCCTTCTTTCTATTTCTAGTTCTACAAATTTTCTAGAGAGAGAAAGTCTAGATGGAGAAAGTTTAGAGAGAGAGAGAGAGAGAGTTGGAAGTAGTAATGTGAATTTGGTTAGTGCAGTGCATATGATAGAGCAGCTATAAAATTCAGAGGAGTTGAAGCAGATATAAATTTCAGTCTTGATGATTATCAAGATGACTTGAAACAGGTTAGTTTACTGTCTCTCTATCTCATCCACTTGTGTTCTACAGTTGTAACCCATAATTTTAGAGAGAGAAAGAAAAGAAAATGGTTGTCATATGTATTTTGTGTGGTGGTGGTGTTCTCTTGTGTTTGTTGTTGATCAGATGAGCAATCTAACAAAGGAGGAGTTTGTTCATGTACTTCGTAGACAAAGTACTGGCTTTCCAAGAGGAAGCTCTAAATATAGAGGTGTTACCTTACACAAATGTGGAAGATGGGAAGCTCGTATGGGCCAGTTCTTAGGCAAAAAGTAACCAATCTCTCCTCTCTCTCTCTTTTTACCTCTATATTACCTTTTTACCCTTCATATTAATTAGCACTAATTAAACTCCTATTAATTTGAAACAGATACATTTATCTTGGTTTATTCGACACCGAAGTTGAAGCGGCTAGGTATTATGTCTTGGTTTATTCGATATATCGAAATTGTATATAAATGATGATAGTGTTTATGCTTACTAGTTTGAAATGAAATTTTAATTATCTATAGTTTCATTATTAGGGCTTATGATAAAGCTGCAATTAAGTATAATGGAAAGGAAGCGGTGACTAATTTTGATCCTAGTATATACGAAAGCGAGCTTAATCCTTCGGGTAATTTATTAGTTTTGAATTTGAATAGAGATATGATTCTAAAAAGTCTCAAAGTTATAGATCAAATTTCTTCGAATTAGTCCTTTATAATGCATGTTTCTAATTAACTTTATGAGACATTGTCTTAGGCAAGGACAATCATAATCTTGATTTGAGTTTGGGGAGTTCATCTTCAAATAATAATAGTCTTGAATCAAGAAACAAAGATAATGGATCAAGTTCTACCGCTTCACCATTGTCGTTCGAGCTAGATTGGAGAAACAATAGATCAATGGTAAGTTATTCGAATTCAACATTCTCTTATTTTCTCTTGTTGAATAACATTAAATACCCATCCTTCAAAATTTCCACAAAATGTATTTGCAGGTTGAAGAACGATCGATAAGTCGAGATGGTAATTATGATGAGAGGGAAACTGTAACAATGCTAAACAACACACATATTCATCAAAGTCCAATCTCTCTCAAACTCAATGACCATCATCAGCAGACACAAAGATATGATAATCAGTTTAAAAGAAGTATTGGAAATCATCAAACCCCAATGCTTCCAATCCTTCAATCTCAATTAAGGCCTCCAATTTATCAAGTGGGTAACCCTAATTTTCCACTAAGCACTCTAGTAGTACTTGTATAAAAAGTTATTCTAAATGATCTACCATTTGTTTTTGTCAACTAGTTCTCAAGCAACAACAATAGCAGTAATGGAAATCGGCTCGGTTTAGGCGGTGGTATCGGCCTTTCTCTCTCTCCAGCTGAACAACAACAAGAACAACAAGCTGGTTGGATTAGAGGGAGTAATAGTAGTACTGCTAATTGGCCTTCTAGTTTAGGGCAAGGACAAGTTTTCTCCACAACTGCAGCATCATCAGGATTCTCATCTCAGTTACTAAAACCTCAAAATTGGATGCTCAAGAATGGTTTTCACTCACCCATGAAACCACCATGATCACCACCAACAACAATAACTTAATAAATAACTTTTTGTTTCTAACCTCTCTATCTCTCTCTCTTAGATGTTTTATTTGTTGTGCAATCATTTTTGTTTGCATGTAAACATGATTGTAGTCATCTTAAAACTATCTCTAACCTAAGTTTAAAACCCTCCCCCACTAAACTACCACCATTTGTAACAAGAAGAAAACAAAAGAAAATGAAATTTTTTCAAGGATATCTCTTGTGAGAGATAATCTAAGATTTCAAACTATTGTTAGGTTTGCTTGTCAATTTGTGGGTTATGGGTTAGTCATTAAAACCAAAGAAATCAATGAGAAAAGAAGTACTCCAAAGAGGATATTATATATATAATTCTATCTTATCATGATTTGGTAATTGAGCTATTATAATACTAATCTATTCATAAAAACAGCAATTATGATAATCAACTTTCTTTTTCCATATTAAGAATGGTTTCTATGTTTGTTGATTGCCTAGGACTCAAATTGTTTAAGTTACAACTTAATGAAGAAATATATACTTTTGTTTTTCTCTTTTTTTTTAAAGGTATACTTGGCCGATGTGATCGCATCCTCTATGTTTCCACCTCTCATAGATAGCTTATCGAGTTTGTTTGACTTAGTTCATTCTATATTATAATAATATCGTAGTTAACCAGACTAGTTCTAAAGAAAGCTTAAAACTGATAAAAAAAAAACTAGTTCCAGTTATTCTAACACAAAAATCTTAAGGGGAATTTCCAACAAAAGTAGAAAGACTAGCTAATTGCAAATTGTATAAATTGTTGCCACGACTGAGTCGGAGAAAATAGGCTTTTGATTTTTTTTAATTTTAGTAGTACTCTTTGGAAATAAATATGTGATTTACATTTTACAAAAGAAGTAAGAAACTAAAGGGTCAAGTAAATAGTAGTAAAATTGTTATATTTTTCCACATGTGCCCAATCTAGACTCACTAAAAAACGAATGAATAAAATGAAGTCACCATTAGGGCACATTCATGATAATCAGAGGTCCAGAGAGGAGGCAGTGATTTTGATTAGAGAGAAAGAGAGAGATGAATAAGAAGTTAGATGCTGTGTCATTATCTAGGATGTCCTTTGAATCAGTATAAGGCAAATGGAGTCAGATATGTAGCTATTATGATGATAAAGACTCTACCTAAAGTTTAGTAGTACAAGGACACCCCACACCGACACTCATCCCCACCACCACCACCTCCACCACCTTCCTCAACCCTAACTTGCTCAGCTACTTCTGTTCTTTTGATTTGATTTAATAAAGAAAAGAGGAATCCATTTTAGGCCTCAAAAAGGGCTACTTCAATGTTCCATCCCATCCAATTGCTTTATGGTTTTACTTGGAAATTACCTATATACTATTTTTTTTTTAAAGTCAATTAAAGCACTATATACTCATTGGAGTTAAATTCTCATAAATTTTATTTAACAAAGTGAAATATGCAAGAGAATTATACTTGGAGCATATAGGTGGTGTAATGTTTTTTTTTTTTTTTTTGATGAAATGGTGTAATGTTTGTTTACATCTAACTTACAACTAATTGGCAATTAGTCCAGAAAACACTAAATAATACATTTTCGTACAAGAGTACCCTTTGCGTTACGACTATTTTCAAATTGAACCTCACAAGTGACTTCTTTTAGTCTAAATGCATTATTTTGAGGGTTTGTAATTCTCTATTGGAATTTTGAATTAGTTAACTACGTGGAGTGTGTGTTTTTCATGACTTCGGTACTTTTTTTTTTACATCGACTCAAAACCTACTGGTTACTAGGACTTGCACATTTTATATTTTGTTATGAGAGTATCCTTTTGCCGGACAATTTGCTTATTTCACTCACTAAATAAAATTACTTATTAAAGTGACATTTGTGAACTATAAATCAAAATTACTGAGATTCGACATGGAAAAATAAACGCTAGAATGTTAATCGTTAGAAGAGTGGCTCCTAATTGTACTGATGAAGCAATATAATAATAATAATGTTTACAAGGTAGTATCTTTTTATTATCTTCGTGAATTATTATAGATTACAAATGAAAAGATAGAATGACTGGATGACATACTAAAAAAATTAAAAATCTTAAAATATAACTCAGTGTGGTACACAACATGTGGAACAAGTTAGTCATTGTCAATTTTGCATTATTTTACTACCTTGTAAAATGTTAAAACTGTGCTTTGAACAATAACTATATATTTAGACAAAAATAAAACAAACTTGTTTCCTTTTTTTTTGTTGAAAAAACTTGTTTCCTAGTTGTTCTAACATAGTTATAACATATCATTTATGTACCACAAAAAGAGAAAGAATCCTCATAATTGATTACTAGATCTAAATCTAATAGCTAGCTGTGTTGTGGGCCAGTTTGGCTTGTTCTTCATTTTTTAAGGTAAAATCACATATATATATATATATATATATATATATAATATGTGTGTGTTGTAATTTTCCAATTACTGTTGTTGTTTTCTACTTTTTGACCAATAGTGTGTACTCCAAAATCAGTGGGTTTTATTGTTGAGTCCTCATCGGCTAAGTAGCCAATGTGGTCCTCTTTTTACTTTCTCTCTCTCTCTCTCTAGTCTATAGTTGATGCTTCTCTGGTAATAATATCTAACACAAACAATAAAGAGTACTACAACTACTAATTTAAGGAGATGATAGAAAGGGACCATTTCCTTTGGATTTTCCATTAGATCTCTGCTAAATCCTATTGCTTACCTAAGACAGTCGATCTACCTAGCTAGCTAGCTAGCTAGCATTTACTATATCTTCCTTTCTCTCTCTCTCTCACTCTCTAGACTTGATATTTTTTTTTCTCTCTCTCTATATCCTTGTTTCCTATTTACTACCCAAACTATTTCAGCTTTTTTGTTTCACTTTTTTGGTTTCACTTTGTTTTTGAAATTTTTGCCAAATTTTTCCAAGGACGGAATGATTAGAAAGACAAACAAGATATAATGACGGGAGAGGATAGAATTACACAGTAACAATCACAACTAAGTGGGAAGGGTAGGTCTATAAGCCCACTTGTTTAGTGATAGTAGGGGTTCACAGAAACTTAGCAAATTCTGTATAAAAATTCTATATGGTTTGTCGTGATTCGAAGTTCAGTAGATCAAAATTGTTGGAAGAACGAGTCACAACAAATCACATGAGAATTCTGTCTAGCGTCTATCTAGTTTTTCTTGTTCCCTTACGTTTTTTCTTTATTTGTCGTTGGTGCTCTTGCACAAAAAAAAAAAAATCAAAGGGTCTTTACGTGTAATGGGGCGCCAATAGCATTATACAAAACGATTTAAGCATTGGAGATTTGGTCAAAATACCATGTAAATTTTTGTTTGGCAAAATATGATCAGATAATTTTTTTTTAAGTTTTCAGCTCTCTAGGTACTTTTTTTAATTTGCAATTCCTTGCGACAGCTTTCCAACACTTTGCGACAACTTTGCAACACTTTGCGGCAACTTTGCAACACATTTACTTCGCTCTGCATCACTTTGCAACTCTTTGCGACAAGTTTGCAAAAAATATTGAGTTTTTAACCAAAGAAAATACAAAAATTTGGATTTTTGATCAAAAGAGATGAAGTTTGGGATTTTGCCCAAAGAAAATATAACTTCTCATTTTTAACTTACGAAAGTTTAAATTGAGTCCTTGGCCAATTTCTTGTTAAGAATTTCCCAATAATAAACAATTTGATAAGTCTTTTTTGTCTGCGTGGAACTATTTTGACAAATTTCTTAACCTGTCGAGTTATTTAAAACTATGTTTGCAGTTATTTAGTTTGATTACTTAAAACACGTGCAATTTGTGTCTAAATCTTTCAGGCCTAACTCTGGCACCGCTTTATTTTATAGACAACTAATGCTCGTCTTTGTCAATCTAGGTGTATCTTGATCGGTTCTTCCACATATATAAAGTTCATGATCATCCTACTCAGAACTTGTTGATAATGAGTAAGGAAGACCTATACCTTACATGTCAATTGTCATGACTAGGGGTGACAATGGGTAGCTGTATACCTGGCACGAGAGTGTTTGAGGAGAAGCGACCGATGATGTTGCACCAGAACACCTCAAACTGCAAGGCTTCTTCAAAAACCAGAGGCACCTAAATACGGATTTAAAAGTAATACTTAGACTGTTTAATAAGTAATTCTTCCTCGTCAATATTTTTAGTTATTTCTCCTACTTATTGTTATCCAAACTATTAAGCACTTGGTGCTCGTAAATGTCGAATGAAAGGTAATCATTTAACAGGGGCCCTCAACGGCGAGGCTTCTTTAACTTAACTTTTCCAACACCCATTTTAGTATGTAACGTTCTTTTTTATAACCAAGTTATTTTGGACTTTTGCCAACTACATTGTGTGTAAATAAAAAAAGTTGCAGTTTATGTGATTGGAGAAACTCTCCCAAATAAAATATGGCACCAAACCCCTAAATTATTAGCCACACATCACAGGTATATGAAAATGTACAAAACCCAGTTGAAGTGGTTCTATATCCTCATTTTATAACCTTTTTTTTTGTTGAAATGTCCTCATTTTATAACTAACAAAGATTTTGTATTTGGCGGATATTACCAAATTGGATGTGATAAAAGTCTAATATCCGACAGGTGTTATATATTCGAAATAAAATGTATAACGACTTCTAATATGTAACAATAAGAATAATTTTTTTTTTAATTTAATAACCCAAACATATGTCTCTAACCAATACGGTTTTAAGAACGTAGTTAGGTTTTGAATAAAATGTTTCCTTTTTAATTAGTGGGAAAAAGATAAAATAAAAAGTCTTAAAAGAATAGTATCTGGTTATCTAATTGATACCCACTTTGTTGTATGTGTCTATTCAAGATTCATTTGGAACCCTATGAAGCAAAATTTAAACTCATGGTGTAAAGTAGGTCTAATCAAGATTTATAGATTTGTCATTTACTTTTCACTCTAAGTCAAATTCCATTGCTTAAACTATCAAAGCGATATTTTATATGATTATTTTATTTTTTATAAACTTTATTTTTCCTCTCTCCCGCTCTCTCTCTTCCTGAAATCTTCCCTTCATCGTAACAAAAAAAATTGAGAGTTCAAGGAGAGAGAGAAAAAAGTGTGGATGGAAGTGGTAATGATGAAGAATTGAAGATAAATATTAGGGGTGAAAACAAATACGTCAATTTTTTGGTGGACTAAATTTAAATTACTTTTCAACTAGATTACCAGTCACCGTGGGTCAAATTAGATACACCAACCCAACCAAAACGAGATGCCCTAGGTCACCAATTATATTAGGGGGGGGTATTGGATTGGGACTTTCGCGGACATTTGAGAGTCCGCGAAAGTCCGAGGCATTCAAATCCAGACATTTAAGAGTCCACGAAAGTCTGAGGCATTCAAATCCAGACATTTGAGAGTCCACGAAAGTCTGAGGCATTCAAATCCAGACATTTGAGAGTCTATGAAAGTCCGAGGCATTCGATTTGTCTTCCAAAATGTCTCAGACTTTGGTGGACTCCATAGTTTGATGGATTTGTGAAGGATTTGGGACAAATTTGGAAGCCAAAATGTCTTTCAAAAAACAAGAGACATTTGAAGTCCATCATGTGATCAAATAACAATAATAATATTAAAATAATAAATGTCTACCAAATGTCCATCAATGACCACAAATATTCACAGATGTCTACGAAAGTCGAAAAATATATTTTTGAAATGTTAGTATAAATATATTATTTCATGTGATTAAACAATAATAATAATATTAAAATAATAAATGTCTACGAAATGTCCATCAATGTCCACAAATATTCACAGATGTCTACGAAAGTCGAAAAATATATTTTTGATTAGCACAAATATAATATGCATTACACATTTTGTCAATGGACTCAAGATCTTAAAATGTCCCCAGGACATTTTGTTTATGGATCAAATGTCTTGAAATGTCTATAAAGACATTTTGTCTACAAACTCCCAATGTCTTGAAAATGTCTATGGACACATGTTGTCTATAATAAGTCATCCGAAATGTCTTGAAATGTCTACGGGACAATTTGTCTATGAAAGTCTGTGAAAGTCTCGATCCACTACCCCCCCCTTAATGTGTATCCAATGAATAGGCTACAAGATCCGACCAACTCATCTAAATCGAGTATGATTTTAAAAGAATTTCATTGTTTATAGAGGTCACAAAAAAGGAGATGCTATAAGAAAAAGGTACAAAGAAATTGAATTAAAAAATAAATAAATAATTAATTAAAGAAAACAATAATTTTTATGATGAGGTTGTGTGTACTAGGGCAGTGTTAGATCGCTTTCTATAATTTGATGGAAGGAGACTACCAATGTGAGAATTCTGTTGGTTTCCCTTTTGGGAACGGTCCAACCATTCATATCTAACACCAACTCTTCCGGTTTTCTCACCTTCCGAGCTTTCCTTTTTTGGTATTCAATTATTGCTCACCTCTCTCTCTCTCTCTCTCTCTCTCTCTCTCTCCCCCCTTACTTCACAACAACATACCTTTCCATTCCTCTCTCTCTCTCTCTCTAGATCTCTCATCTCACTACATGAGCTGTAAAGAGTAAGAAATAAGCCAATAGGGATATCATGAATTAGCCGACCAAGAGTGTCATATTAATGACCCCCCATTATTGGACTAATGTGGTCCAACTTTGTTTGATTATATAATATTGAACAAACAACTAATTGTTCCAAAACAACAAGCTCTTATTTAGTTGTATAATTTCATATATCACTATGATGTATAAGTTTGACCTGTTGATATTATTAGAATAACATCAAAAGAATTTAGTTCTTTATATGAGGCTAGTTAGTCCCCAATTTCTTTTTTAATCTTGTAAGAATGATTTCTCCTTATTTCCATCTATTAGAATCAAAATCTAAATGATATCATGTGTGGATATGTCTTGTATGAACATATGTACATGAAAATAGATTGTGCCCAAAATTACTTAACCCTTTGAACTTTTTTGACATGATTAGTGGGTGCCGAGATGACAAAATTGATCCAAACGTCTAATTTTGTTGCACCGTGGGTAATAAACCACAAACCGTGTCGTCTTATTAATACATTTCAACTACACATCAACTGCAATCGTATAAATTCTTCATTATATATTCGAATGGACATGGTGGAACTTTTTGGGAACGAACTTGTTTGAAAGCGAGCCATAATTTACGAGTTGAAAGCCTCATTTTACAGAAATGTCAAGTTTAAAACATGACTTTGTACAGACGTCACTAAACCGTTCAATAATCATATCGAACAAAATATAATATGTCAAATATGTTTGTACTTAGATTCTACATTCATGAAATATTAGAATCAAGGGAGAATTTGACATACACCCCCACTATTATATGAATATTAGGACAACACCCCCACTTTTTGAAAACTTTTGATATACACCCCCACTTG
>BEHA01000357.1:70693-102067 GCA_002897215.1 Eschscholzia californica subsp. californica | reverse complement strand
CCATTTTACATTTTTAGGGTTTTTGAAGGTTCTGTTCGACCTTTAGAACCCTAATTTTTCCCCCTTTTCTTCACCAATTTCGCAAATTCTTCCTACATTACTTACATGTTTGAGTTGCAGATACTAAAAAACCTAAAATTGCGTTGAGATGTCAACGAAGCTCGTCACTTCTGCTTCAGTCAGTAAATCAGAATCTTCAAAGTCTATAATGGATCCTCAGGTATATAGCTAAACTCATCTTTCTTTATTGCATTAAACTGGTAGTTTAGTAAGGTCACTCCTTTTTGTATATTTCATTTCTCTTTTTCAAAATGAACCAATTTGGTTTGACGATCAAGTAACAAATATTTGAAGATTGATGTATAATGCAATTGAAACATCAGATGGTGATATTCTGGATCAAAATGTCATTAAATGCTTTATCTTTTTTGGTTTCCTGATCAATTTAATGCATAAGAGTGAAGATTGAAGGGATTCAAGAATCCTGATTGCTATGTTTTGGGTCATTTTAAAAGCTCCAAGATTTTTTATTATCTTCCCGTGTTATAGTCCAATTAAGAATGAAAAAAACATCTTAAGGAGGGAGGTTTTACCTTATCTTTTGCGCTTCTGTAGTTTGTTTTGTTTTCTTGGACGATAGAGCTAAACAGATGACTGCGGTTGTTAAAAACCCTAAAAAAGAAGAATTGGGTCGGACATTTACAACCCTTGGAATGTAGAGTAACTACTATGTTTGTAAGACCACTAGAGAATTTATGAGGCAACGAAGATAATCTGAGTGAGAATAACCATAAAATGCGACCTCTTGGAAGCCTCACTAAAGTAAAAATACTAATTGATCATTTGAAATAGTCCATATCTTATGTTTGAAGAAAACTGGTCATTCAATTTGAGCAAAAAAGGACTGAATGTTAGAATTATAGATATTAGATGATATCGTTGTCTGAAGTTTCCATCCTTATAAAGAGGTCGTATGTAAAAGAGGTTGGTTGCTTGGTGGTTTTCGCAGGTAAATGGAGTGCAAGGGCCAGTTAAAAGCGATGCTGACAAGAGTGTTTTATTGGTTATTGATTCTCTGAAGAAAAAAGTTGCTGAAGATCGATGTGCTTTTGTAAAGGTAATAGCCGTCTTTTACTAGTTTGAGTTCGGTTTAAACCTCACACTTACATATTGATATTTCTAATTTTCAGGAAAAGATAGAACAAAGTAGACAAAAAATGATTGGTATAACAAATAATATATTTAGTTTTTCAAATATGAGAAGACACAGTACAAAACATGAAGCTGATAACAATGTAAATCTACTATCAAAGAGGATGCAAGATGCACTTTGTATGCTAAATGGTTCGGATATAAGTTATGGGAAAAAGTACTTGGATGACCAACAAGACAGCCACGCACCGGTGGTTCTTCTAGGGAGCAATTTTGGTGCAACAAATGCCATTCGACCCATCAAACTCCCTGAAGTGGCAAAATTACCTCCATATACTACCTGGATTTTTTTGGATAGGTAAATAGACAACCTTATGTTTCAAATTTTCGTTTCAGATGTTACTTATTTTCATGTTCTCCGGTTCTCCCAAACTTTATACTTCGGCATTAGTTTCTTTCTCTTATGCATGCAATGCTTCCAGCTATAAATGGTTATTTGATTTGATTCGATTTGATTCGATTTGATTCGATTTGATTTTAACATTTTCATCATTATAATGTCTTTTTCCTAAACAAGGTAGCCTAGCTTAGGGCTTCTTAATGTGCTTGTCAAAACGGCACAACTTTGTTACGAGATTTCTTTTGCATAATTTCAAATTTACTCTATTCGGTTTATGAAACTACTTTAAATATCAAATGATTCCAAATATTCAATTTTAAACTTTAGATGAGCTTTGACAAACTTCTTACAGGTTTAATGTCTTTTCTTGCAGTTTTCTGAGAGTCTTTGTAGTTTTTATTCCGTTTTGTTTATGTGTTGAAGTTCCATTACTTTTTTTCAACCTTTTTACTCGTGACTGTGATGATGCAGAAATCAAAGAATGACAGATGATCAGTCTGTTGTTGGCCGAAGGAGGATTTATTATGATCAAAATGGTGGAGAAGCCCTAATTTGCAGCGACAGTGAAGAAGAAATAGTTGAGGATGAAGAAGAGAAGAAGGAATTTAGAAATGCTGAAGATTTTATTATCCGGTAGGTTCTGTTTATGATGTCTAACACACTCTTAAAGTTGTCTAAACTATAAAAAATAGGTCTTTACCTCTGGAGCTTCAGACTTTTTTTATCATGCCACACACTTAAGGTTACCATTATGTTCTTTTACACAATTTTATTCCACAATAATCTCAAGCTTGCGTTGTTGTTTTTCCGTACGTTTTCTAAGTATTTAACTGGCATTTTTTATCCTTTTTGGGCATTGTACTTCTTGTACTTAATGTCATACATATTAGAATGCGCAATCTTTTCACTTCTGCAACTATGCACTAAAACAAAATCTTGTTATTTTATTAATTTGATGTATAATTCCAATGCAAAAGTGTGGCTCCCATCTGCGTGATTCTTTCGTTTAATCATGTAGGTATCTATTTGTAAACATGGATAGGAATCCTGCTGCTAATACCCTATTAGTTGGATATGTTTTGTTGGTTGTACATCCTTCCTTGCATAGAAAAGATATTTATTGTGCTATTTCTGAAAAATGTCAGCATGACAATCGAAGAAGCAGGTTTGTCTGATGCGGTGCTGGATTCACTTGGTGAATGTTTTTCTCGGAAACCCTGTGAAATAAAGGTACGCGCTCTTTATGACAAATAATATATAATGCCGTTTTGCCTTAGAATTGCCTATTTTTTCGTTTTTTGTACCTTTTTCTACTTCTTTCATCTTACCTACTAAGAGCTCGGAGTAAATTTTTAGTCTAGCCGTGCTCATTCACTTTGTGTTGGCTTCTTAGATCTTTGAACCCATGTCAAACATGTTATACAGGCAAGATATGAAAGTCTCAAGGGAGAGATCCCACAATGTTCCAAGATGGAAGATACTAAAGATGAACCTAAACTGGAAGAATTATTCGCTGATAAAAATCTGGAGGCAGCTCAAGATTCCTTAGACAACCTATTCTGTCGACGGTGCCTGGTAGCTTAATTTCTCTTGTTCTTTCCTATTTTATGCATTTCCTGCCCTCTGTAATGCTTTCTTCTTAGCAAGTTAATGGATTTGTTTTCTTGGCAGGTGTTTGACTGTAGATTACATGGGTGTTCTCAGGATCTTGTTTTTCCTGTAAGTTGGTTTTAGGAGTCACGATGTCTTAATGTTTCTAAGGATTTCTATTTAATTTCGAAATTTCCTTCCAATTAAATATCAGGCTGAGAAACAACGTCCATGGAGCCCTCCAGATGCGGAAAAAGTACCCTGTGATAGGCAGTGCTATCTACTGGTATGCATTTCAAATGTTTTTTTTGGTTTCTGCATCTACTGCTACTACATCTTTGAGGTTTATGTATTTCTTTACAAATTAAGCTTGGTAGTTGTCGAACTCCGCAATTTTTATTTAAATATCTAATTGTTTATCCTGTCAGACCTTGAAGGCAGAGAGCATTGCTACTGGTAGTTGTTCCATGATGCCGGATGAAGAAAATCCAATGCCTTCATTTCGAACTGGGGGTCAGAAATCACATAGAAGGAGAACCGTCGGGTCATCTTGTGGAAAGCGCACCAAGTCTAACAAGAGTGAAAGTGCTTCTTCTAATGCAAGAAATATATCAGAAAGCAGCGAGTCAGAAATAAGACCCCATCAGGACAAAGTTTCCACCCAAAAGTCCTCCCGGACCTCCCCTGTCAAGGCTAAGCTCGCCAGCAAGGGTATAATTCGGAATAGGCTGTTGCTGAGTACCCAGCAAGCTTCTGACCGAGCTTTGCGCTGCATGCAGAAGAGGCAGAAAAAACTGGTTACTTCTGACTCTGACTCTGTCGTCAGTGGGGCTATTTGGACAAGAGAGATGAAGCTTAGGTCTAACTCGCGAAAGGAAAATGGAGATGCGAGCTCTTCATCACAAATGAAAGTAAAATCTCCAAGGTTGAGCATGTCGAGGAAGGAATCTTCAGTTAAGAACAACAACAAATTGGTGCCAGTTGAAGGTGATGATGAATCATCGGATGAGGTGGATAATGATGACAATTTGGGGAAAGACGAGTTTGTCGGCGAAAACATATATAGAAATGAAGGTGATAAATCTTGGAAACCTATTGAGAAAAGTCTTTTCCTAAAAGGTTTAGAGATCTTCGGGAAAAATAGGTAAGACCAGTTCAGCAATTTTGCAGGTTTAGTTTCTGCTTTTATGGCAGATTTCAAATTTCCTACACTTAATTGTTTGGAGTAGCAAAATGGAATCATATTTATTTTTACCCGTAATTTTTCTCGACGGTTCAACTGTGCTTATGCATCTAACTGGGATTCGTTTATTTGTCTTGGTAGCTGTCTAATTGCAAGGAACCTTTTATGCGATATGAAGACTTGTACTGATATATTCCAATACATGAACTTCACCGAAAATAAGCAATCTTATGGAGCGGATGATGGTGCTGATTCTGAAGGCCAGTCCAAGGTTGACTACAATGATGCTCTGGTTAGTTCTTGATGATACATTGCCTAATTGGACCATCTTTGCCTGGAAAGTAAATTATATCTCTTTAATGCATTTCAGGGTGGTAAACTACGAACAAGATCAAGGTTCATTCGTAGGAGGGGAAAAGTTCGTCGCTTGAAGTATACTTGGAAGTCTGCGGGATACAATTCTATTAGGAAGCGGATTACCGATAAGAAAGATCAACCATACAGGCAGTATAATCCTTGTGGCTGCCAATCTGCTTGTGGAAAGCAATGCCCATGCCATTTAAATGGCACCTGCTGTGAAAAATATTGCGGGTGAGCCTTTGTATTTCACTATTTCCTATAGAAATTGGAATCAAGTTCAAATATCTATTAAAGAAATGAAAATGGATTATTGCACTTGCTTCGGTCAGGGTTTAGAAGCATGATTAAGAGTAACAGCTTTTTCGACTTCAAGTGATGTGTTATGTCCCAACTAAATCTATTAATTGCCTCTCAGGTGTCCCAAGAGTTGCAAGAATCGATTTAGAGGCTGTCATTGTGCTAAAAGTCAATGTCGGAGTCGACAATGCCCATGCTTTGCTGCAGGTAGAGAATGTGACTCCGACGTTTGTAGGAATTGCTGGGTGGGGTATGTTTTCTTCCGACACATTGATGTAGTATTATAACCATTAACAATTGTTCGACCCTACACTTCATTCTTCCATTTTTACATCATTACGTCTTTTCTAAAGCTAGGATATAATGTATATAAATATCTAGGTTATGTTTCATTCAATTTACATCTTCTCTTCTTTTCTCCCACATTTCATGACTATTTTGAATTATTATCACAGTTGTGGTGATGGTGCTTTTGGAGGCCCTTCCCAAAGTGGTGATAACTATGAATGCAGGAATATGAAGCTCCTTCTGAAACAACAGCAGAGGGTAATAACACTATCAAATTTTATTTACAAAAGGGGCTCTGATCTTTTCTGACCATATCTACTTGATCATTTGGTGTTACTATTTTCCCTCGTTACAAAAACTTCGTCAAGGTTCTCTGTTGATTTTATTGTTAGATGTTAAATCAATTTGATTTCTGATCGATTCCTTTTTTACAGGTGTTACTTGGAAGATCTGATGTTTCCGGTTGGGGAGCTTTTCTAAAGGTAATTTTCTGCGAGTTTCTTGTCCATGGCTTCTCAAATCGCCAAATAATTTATAACCATTCTACAGAATAGCGTCAGCAAACATGAATACTTAGGTGAATATACGGGTGAACTGATCTCACACCGAGAGGCTGACAAACGTGGAAAGATTTATGACCGTGAAAATTCATCGTTTCTCTTCAATCTGAATGATAAGGTATGTTTCACTAAAACCAGAACATTGAACTGGAAATCTCCATTTATTGATGTTCTTGTTAATGCTTCTTTCTTTGTATTGACATTCTAATAAATGCAGTTTGTGCTCGATGCTTATCGAAGGGGCGACAAATTGAAGTTTGCTAACCATTCCCCAAATCCAAATTGCTACGCTAAGGTCTTCTCATACTTTATCTCTCTTAAAAGTTCTTGGGCATTTATATCACACTCATTTATGTTCTGCCCATATTGATGATTCTTTTTCCTCATCAGGTCATCATGGTAGGTGGTGATCACAGAGTAGGCATATTTGCTAACGAACGGATAAATGCTGGAGAGGAACTCTTTTATGATTACCGATATGAACCTGACAGAGCTCCTGCATGGGCAAAGAAGTCTGATGCTCCAGGTTTAAAGAAAGACGAAGTTGGCCCATCGAATGGTCGTGCAAAGAAGTGCCCAAAAGGTTAGAGAGAAAGACAGCGACGGAGAGAGTTTTATTTGATAGCGCGAACCTTCCTTTTGTTGTTTTAAGCTTTTCTTTTGAAACATAACATTTTTTGACATTGAAAGAAATCATATTGCAATAACTTTACCTAAAGAATTGACTAGAGAGAGAAAGAACTATCAATGTTGTCTTCTCCAAATAGGAATCAAGAACATGTTCATTTAATCAAACAAAACCGTTTCTCAAGCTTACACTGATTTTCAACATTTATCAAACGAATACATGCATTTCAGCTTCTAGTTCTTCGTAGCAGAAGCAGCATGTTTCATTTTAACCAATGCATCTTCAAAACAGTTTGCGAGAAATTGAGGATCGGGTATTATGTCTTTAGCCACAAGAATTTGCATCTCTGCTTTTCCTGCGTAGCTCACCATATGCATTGTGAGTGCCTGTTCCAGGAATCTAACCCATTATAAAGTTTTCGAAAAGAAATTTATCAAACAACTCGATATCAAAAACATATCTAACACGTCCTAATATTGGTCATATTGCTCCATATTTAGCCAGAACTGAGGCCACTGAAGCGCAACACGTCCTAGTTGGTCATATTGCTCCATAGTTAGGCGAGGCCACTGAAGCGCAACCCTACAAAGACCACTTGGTCTTGCCAACATGAGTAGTCAAGACGCCACACCCACCCAAAATGCTTTGTTTAAGACCATGATCTACTTGAAACTCGGTTACCGAAGTCTTTTTAAACAATGTGGGATTAAGTACAAGGCACATGAACCTTCAGTTAACATTAGAAGTATAGTCGAATGAAAAGAGATCTTACGTGAGGTAAGCTAGATGAGTTCACTCTAAATGAAGTAATTGGATTTGCCGCAAACATAATCTCTTCCTGTGGCCCAACGACGTTCGATATTGTAAAAGTTGTATTGCAAAAAATCCTGCTATTAAGAAACACAGAGACCTACACGAAACCCCCCAGAGATTATCAACACAAAAAGATCAATATACATATGTGAGGTTCAAGAACAAGCATAGTTTGATCTGTCCCTTACCTTAGGACCTAAGATTGACATAACTAAAGTTCCAACTCTATAAGAAAAATGAGCTTCACAAGAGAGCTTCTTTCTATCAAGCATGGCTTTAGCTCTCTTCACATATTCAAGAGGATTGTCAAACTCTTTATGATGATAAATTGGGAGTAAAATGAATCCAAATTTGTTACCCCACCAACTTGATACTGACTTATTTTTCACCAAATTAGACATATCCTGTTTAAAACGAAAAGAAAAATGATTTAATGAGTTCCATATCAAAGTGCAATATTTTGAACACTAGTTAACAAGATTTTCACATATTAGATTTGGGTATATCTTTTCACCAAACCGTGGCCGGCCAAAGGACTGAAACTGCTAACCCGTTATTCCTCCGCACTTTTGGGCGCACGACACGGAATGACCTGCTAAGGTGTCAAATGATGTTTGGCCTGTTTGCCACGATACGAATCATTTGGCGTGCCTGCCACGATGCGACTAGAGAGGCTTTAGATATTATATTCTTGATTATGAGGCTTCAATTATTAGACAATTCTCAAACTAAGGATATAGAGTAAAAAACCAATGGTAGATCAACTCGAGCTCAAACTATGATTCTCATAAAGCAAAAAAGAAGTAGAACCTGCAATCCAGGCTGCTTTCTTGTGTTAACCATTGCTAGTCCTGTGATTCGAACGCCTTCTTGTTGTTCTAGCAAATATAGTTGAAAACTTGATTAGAATTAAGATAATTAGATAGGATTATTACCTGAAAATTAGATTATAATCCTGTAAAAGTACTTGAGTTCGAATGATGATCCAAGTATTTTGATAGTCCAAATGAAATCATTCCAAAGAGGACATCGTTGATCGTCTGTCATGTCATGTAAACATTCATACGTTAACGGACGTGACACATTATACTTGGGAAGTTTGATACACGAAGGTGGCTGGCGGAACACCAAAACGGTCAAAAAAAAAGGAACAATCTAGCCGAACACCAAGGTGGCTGGCCAGATACGGCCCTCTTGATTGGTTTGGCGACATAAAACCAACCATCTACCGTCCACCTCAGAGTTCGGGTGCAGTGTTATTAGAGAACGTCTACAGACGCCCCTCTTTTTTATTCAGGTCCGCTTTTCCTCTTTGCGCCTAACCGATTAGGCAAGTCCGAGGGCATAATCGGTGTTGGGTCTGAACAACACGAACTGAGACCAGTTCAAAGCCCACTAAAAGTGGCAATAGTGAAGGCACACTTGAGTGAAAAATGAGGGGCGCCTTTAGAGGCACCTGTTTTATTATACTCAAAAAGTCAAACTTAATACTACAAAAAGATAGAGAGAGAAAGTAGATCATTTACCACACCAGCTATAGCTTTCTTGACAGACTTCATATCATCTAATCTAAACCTGGCAGTAGCTAATCTTCTTGGCCAAAGCTCAACCCCTGAACCACCACTTACAACCGTTTTTCTATCTTTGACCCACAAAACTCTCACCAATAAATCAATAACGAAAATCAAAGTAAACCACCCAACCATTAACAACTTCCTCATTTGCCCCCAAATTCCACCATTAGTACTATTCTGAGTTTTGTTTTTCATTGACGAAGGAATTGTGGGTAACTGATCAGGATTATCAGTTTTCCGACAAACAGCAAGAATTAAAGACATCAATGAAATCCCATCACCTAAAGCATGATGAATTCTCAAAATCACAAATTTCTGGTTTTTCAATACATGAATTTCCCAAAGTGGTTTATCTGTATTGAGAGGTGATGAAACTGATAAATCTGCTAAGTATCTGTTTATAACTTTATCATCATCTTCTGAATCGTTAGAACTTGAATCATTACCATTAATGGGTTCTATTTCTTGAATGAAGATGTGTTTATCTAAATCTACTTGTTGGATTAATTTCCAGTGTTCTTTTCCTCTGTGGGTTTTTACTAGTAAGCTTCTAAATCTTGGGTGTTGAATCATGATTGATTTCTTGATTTCAGCTTTAATGGAGTCTATATTGATTGGGTTTTTGGCACCGATGGCGCAGTTTATGACTTGGTCTGTCTCATCTTGGAGGAAGAATCGTCCAGCTGGAGTGACTGGCTCTTGTTCTTCCTCCATTATCAGAGAAAGAGAGAGAGAGAAAGAGAGAGAGAGAAATGGTATTGATGCTAGTAGTTAGGATGGTTAAAGTTGGAAATCACTCTTAGATTCGTCTTCAGGCCAGATTATTGTGGAATAAAGAGTACTTTTTTTATTTTAATTTTTTTGACACCGGTTGGTCTAAAGGTGCCTTGCGCCCCTGCCTAGCATAATTGTGGTAGTTGTTGTTATGTAATAATTTTTCTTTTTGAGAATCAACTACGATCTAAGTTAGTCGTTAGACGACACTAGTACATCATTAAAATGTGATAAGAATAATAATTGTCTAAGTTAAACTAATAATTAAGGTTGTTCTTCCATCATAAAACTTGTATAGTACTTACAAATTTTAGATGGAAATTGTTTACCATATTTAATTTTTGTTTTTTCTTATTATTCTTTGGTTGTCATGTTTTTTTTTTTTTTTTGAAAAAAAGATGGTTGTCATGTTGATAAAAACAACTAGAGAAGACTTTTAATATTCCTTCTAATTTTTTTTCCCTACTTCCTCTATTCCCCATTCCTTGTTCTCTCTTCCCTTTTTTATCTCTCTCTAACTATTTTGGCATCTAGTTCAACAAAAAAAAAAAACTATTTTGGCATCTCTAATTATTTGGGTAAGGAAAGACCCCCTTCACAGGAGCGTTGACTGATTTTTGGGAGATCTCAAAATCAGTCGATGTGGGGAAAGTCCCCTTCGCTAGAACAAAGAAAGAGAAAGAGAGGAAAGACAAAAATGATAGTTGCGGTCATAAAAAGAAGAGATGAGAAAGAAAATGAAGTTTTAGAGCTTTGGAAATTTTGTTAAAATCCACCATTTTCCTTTATAATATTGTACTCCAGATTATGAGATTGTTTCCAAAAGCGCCACATTTTTAACCTCCATCTATATAACAAATGACATAGGTTTTAGTGTCATGTCATAACTTTGGTTTATAAATCTCGGCCGTCCAATTTTCTTTTGTAAATCATGACCCATCTTTTTAAAGAGTCTTTGAAAAGATAGATATTTAACAGTCAAAATAACTACCCACTCCCTCTAAACTCTCTAACTATTTTTCTTTCTTTCCTCTTTTCTCCCTTCAAACAACTCAATATAATCTCGGTTATTATTTTTAATATATTTTTATTACTTCAATATTTGTATAAGACCAAAAAATTTCATAATTTTGTGTAACATAAATATAAATATTTTTGTGCCCTAAGGACACGGGCTATACCGTAGTCTATACAACAAATTAGCTAGATTTTGGTGTCATGTCATAACTTTGGTTTATAAATCTCGGTCGTCCAATTTTCTTTTGTAAATCACGATCCTTGTTTTTAACGGTGTTTAAAAGATAAAAGTATAAAAGTCAAAATAACTACCCACTCCTTAAAAACTCTCTAACTCTTTTTCTCTCTTTTCCCCCTTCAAACAATTCAATATAATCTCGGTTATTATTTTAAATATATTTTTATTACTTCAATATTTGTATAAAAACTAAAATATTTGATAATTTTGTATAACATAACCCTAGTTTAACTACAAGAGAGAGGTTGAGTCAACCTCAGTTTGAAAACAATAATTGGGACGAGGGAAGTTTTATAGGGCCCTCCCATTTTTGTTAAAATACCTTCCCATGAATTCATTGACTTGGTAAATAGTTATTGACCTTGTTTGTTCAAAGGACTCTCCTGCAATGAATTTAAAAAACCCACACTTTAAGGGTGTGTATCACCTACATAAGCAAAAATATTGTACAAAAGCTGAGAACTGGAAAGTCAGTATGAGTTTCCTAGGTGTCTTAAGTCTTGCTTTGACTTTAAAGTAAGTGAGGTCATGTCTGACTAAAACTCCGCTCTAGATCTTAAACGTGTGAGGTCTACGAGAGTGGGTCCAACACCATCAAGTGTCGTATTGTCACAAGGCAAGAAAAAGTGGAAGAGAACCTAAATTTCCCAACTAAACCCTTGCAAAAAATCGAGTCTAGGGAAAGAAAGAATACCAAACTAAGCCGGGACGTCCGAGTGGGTTCAGGTTTTCATGGTGCTTCTAAAGGCACCGGGCCAAAAGGTTGTAAGCATCCGGAGATTTTATTGACTCGGGACAATAGTCATTGACCCGAGCTCTCTATAAGCATCGGTTTTTAATGTGGGTGACATTCACCTTCATTTGCTTCTTCCATCTTCTTCTTTCAAAATAAAAAGGATGCCAATTCATTTTCTTTTTCAAAAACAAAAATCATAGGTACTCATCTAGATAGTGTAAGTAAAAAATCTTTCATTTTTGCTTATTTACTTTCTATTCCTGTTAGTAAATATACAAAATTCAAAAGAATGGGTCCACTTTTTTTTTTGCATCAATCAGCAGGCGAAGGGAGCCTGACCCAAAAAAACCTACAAGCAGAGCTTAAGGAAGCTCACCCAATCCCAATTTGTGGGAAACACCCCTCCCAACAACAAAAACAACCAAAATACAAAAATAAACTCATAGCAAAAACACTACAAAACAAAACTTAATCCTTTCTCAACCGCACCACACCAGCACGATCCTCCTCTATAATGCACTGCAACTCTGAACCAAAGGATCTCGGCCAAATAATCTCTTCCCCCAGACCAGCAGCATTTCTCGAAAGCCAATCTGCAGTCTGATTGAGTTCTCTTAGGCCAAATAACCTCTATAATACACATGCACAATCGAGCAAGACTCAAACATCTTCATAAGCCTCCTGATCTTCTGCCATGCGCGATTGCAAGTGATCTTGCTCAGAGCCTATAACAAACAATAAAAACAATAGATTTATCAGAAAGGTAGAGAGAGAGATGAGAATAAGGATTTTTAGAGAGAGAAAGATGAAGAAAACCTTGCGAGAAGTAGCAGAAGAGCTTCTCATGGTCGAGTTCACGAGAAAGAGAATGAGGATTGAGATGTTTTTTAAGCCCCGGATCAGCTGATCCGTTTGACCCTCTTAGGTCCCGGATCAGCTGATCCGTTTGGTCCTCTTAGGTCCCGGATCAGCTGATCTGTTTGGTCCTCTTAGGTCCCGGATCAGCTGATCTGTTTGGTCCTCTTAGGTCTTGGTCTCTTGGATCAGCTGATCCGTTTTGTCCTCTTAAGGCTCGGACTGGTTCAGTCCGTCCGATAGATTTTGTTTTGTTTTGTGATAAACAGATGGAGGTGTTAAGGTTAAATTGACTTTGACTAGTGCCTACATAGTTGTACGGTGCTAACAGAGAAAGGAGCAGTTGAGCCTGGTGCTAATAGAGATGGATGCTAACAGCCTTTTGACTCGGTGCCTTTAGAAGCACCCTTTCCAAATTTGTGTGAAAATCAAGTTAATATTGTTTGAAATTTGTATCCAAATTTGTCTAAAAATTAATTTAATATTGTTTGAAATTTGTAGAGTGTTTCTTTTCAAAATCGAGTTGAGCCGATATTGTTCCATACTTTGTAAGAGAAATCAGATCTGCCCCTCCATTTCTTCAAGACATGGAATCACTCCAACTTCCCTTAGCAGATTACTCAGGGGAGCCATTCCATCACTTCCTCAGTCAGACCGCTCATTGCCCCTCTTCTCCTCAATCTACCCTTTGTTCTTCAAATGTCGATATGGCAAAATTACCACAATGTCAGAGGTTTTAATGGAGATTGTGTTGATGAGGAAGACACTAACCCTAAGACTTTTTGGAAGCAAGAATACAAGTGGGTGACTTAAACCCTGGGGAACCATAGACCTGTGTGATCAAATAGTATTGATCAGCCTCAAATCCGTAAACTAAACCCCTGGGAGCTAATATTGCCCAGTCAAAATTACCTTTTCATCAGAAAATAAGAACTGTGTCAAAATGTGTGAAGTCTATAAAGAAAACAAAATCAATTCAGATATACTGAGTCATGAATATTATAAGAACTTCCAAAATCTCAAAAAGAAAACAGAGTGATTAAAGTAGTAAGGAATCGCAGAAAAGACAATGAAACGACACAAATTTTGTTCTCTTTGCATATTATTGTTATCAGTAAGTAAATTGTCCTTTTTTCTCTTTCTCTTTTCCCACCTGATAATACTATAACTACGATTACGACTCATTTCCACTTGCATTAAGACCCCTTCTTGGGAGCAAAAGAACCATCTTCTTTCTCGCTAGACTTGAAAATTGATTGGGAGGTCCGACAAACTCCCTGCTTTGCATTAGGGTACAGGAGCAGAAATCACAGATTCGGAATTACTGGATCTTGAAGATAGTCTTCAGTTTCACAACCAACCTCCATTCTTCTATAGACAAATCATCCTGTGGACAGTAGGTGGTAAAGGAAACACGGTTAGACACGAAATTGTCGAACCACATTGGTCCAAAACAAGAAGGATTCTAAGAGACCAGAGGTTGTGTTTGTTTTTCCTGTTCGAGTCTGACTTGTCTAAGTCTGCCTCTTCCAGTCAGGAGTATGATAGCAATTTCAGGATATTTCAGATAATGATATCTAATTCAGAATTATTTTATGTCGGACTCAGACAGAACCAAAATCAGCTTGACTCATCCATTCACACCAGTCAAACAAAAACGAACATTCTGAAATCAGCCGGTGTAAAACAAAAACCCAGAAACACCTAATTTATCTACACAATTTTGTAGTAAACAAGAAGAGACTAAATCGTCGATCCATCTCATGGAAAACAGGAACATCTCATGGAAAACAGGAAGGAAGACACTAAATTGTCGATCCATCCATCTACAGAGACTAAATAGTAGATCAATCTTTGCAGAAAACAAGAAAGAAGACTGAAGTATGGTTTTGCATTAATTACCCGATAGTTAGTTTTCAATATATCAATTGACTTCCTGCTAATGTGGCTCACAAGCTCATCATCCATCTCAAAATGCCTGCCAAACATCTTCTGTTGCTCCTCGCCATTGGTGCCCACAATCTGCACAGGAAAGAAAAAAGTTTGCAACTCAAAACAGAAAATAATAAACTCTTGAGACTTTTTATTGTGTATGGGTTCAAAAGTTACCTTTATGGCCACCTTCTGCCCTTTCTTGGCTGTGTCAACTTGTTTGTGATTAATTTCGATTGATGCAATCCGGCCAATATCAATAAATTCCTTTGAAGGAATACAAATTGGAGTCCCAACCTGAGATCAGACCAAATCAACATAAAATAAAATGTCGCGGAATCAACATATGAGAGATTGTTATATAACTTGAATTCTGAAGACTCATAAAGTTCAGTGACTTCAGTACTGCTGTTTCAATTAGCTAGTACTACGAAGAACGATAATTGGTCAAAGCAATGACTAGGTCGAGGTAACCGAGAAAAGTAAGTAAAATTATACCTTAGCGATTCCTTCAACCACGTCAACACCCAAAACAATTGGGTCTTTCTTGTTGAAAACACAATTAGGCATGATCTTAAGAACACATGGAAAGACGGCTTCTTCTGCTGCTTCCTTCTTCTTTTCTTCCTTGAGATTATCAATATAAGCCTTGAACTGATCAAACAAGTGATATATAATATCAGCAATAAATATTTTTACACCAGACTCCTCAGCAAGGTCACGGGCCTCAGGTGTCACTTTCACATCAAATGCCAAGATGGTGGCGTATTCCTTCTTCCTCTCAAGCATGACACTGGCCCTCATGACATCTTTTTTGTGTACTGGCCCTATGCTTATGCCACTGACGGGTATGTTCACATCTGGGGATTTCAAGAACTCCAATAAGGCCTCCAATGACCCGAGTGTCGATGCTTGCACACAAACACCTTCCCCACTCTTGTCAGTTCTGCTCATTACACTTTTCATATCTTGCATTGTTGTTTCCTTAATGTCTTCCACATCATCGTCAGGACCCACTACATAAAGCCCAGTTCCGGCAATAGCATGTTCAAGGCCCTGAAAAACAATTACATCTTTAGAACATACCCATAAAAGATGTAAAAGCACATGTGCATATGTAATCATCGGTATATCAATTCTAAAATAATGTGCAAAACTATTATATACCTGGGCAGTGATCTTGATACCTTGTGCTGCCTTGATTTCTTTATGATGCAAATAAGAACCCTGGAGAAAGCAAAATATGAAACTTGTCATGCAGCGTTGAGATTTCTGAACAAATTAAAGCTTTTTCTTGCACAAGAATATCTGAACACTCATCAGTTATAATTATTTGGAAGTTATCTCAAGCAGAAAATGAAATATTGGTGTGAATCATTGCATTTTCGCATATAAAGTGCCTGTAGGAACAATAACCATGTCAATTGAGTTAATGGTAATTGGCGAGAAAGAGGACAATGACATATTCTACTTTCAATTACATATCGGGGATGAAAATTAGCAATGAAATAAGCTGAGCATGTAGATGGAATATAATGGATGATGGAGGAAGAACGAGAAGGAAAAGAAGTAAGAAATGTAACATTCTTTCAGACCTAAACTTATTTTCTATGGCTATTCTATCTACATTTTCTTGCTTAAGACCACAAAACCACAAATCGCAACTCAATTCTTCCAAAAGTCAAACATAACATAACAGAGAAAAATTACATCACGGGAAAATGAAGCCCTCTGAAACCAATGAAACATTTATAGTTTCTTAATATATCTATGAATAAGAGTGGGGAGATCTAAGTACTACCTACCAACAGCAAGACTTGATTTATAATTAGAAAATCTAAAGATGCGACGAAAATGTAGTCTGTAATCTAATACCTAAAATAAAGTAATTATATATCTAATTTCAAACATCTCCTCTCCAAATTTTCAGGGTTTCACTAGCATGTCATCTCTTTAGTTTTCAAGCTTGCGAAGTCTAGTACCAGCGCAAATTACATATTGCGGAAACATAGTCAACAGAAGTAAGGTGTGGCTTATACTGGATGCATAACTGAGCTCAACACTCTTCACCGCAAGTTCGGTACAATTTTTGTATTTCTCACATGGATAAAACACACCATGGTACACTTAGATAATAAAAGATATAACAAGTCACCTTTATTCGAAGTTCCTTCATTGGATGTGGAGTGAGTAACGCACGGATTGTAGTAACAATAGGCCCCTACAGCAAGCACAGGTGAATGTAAGAAGCTTACAGAAGAAAAAATGTCAAAAACCTCCTAATTCTTCAGTACTGTTACATATAAGAAGAAGGTATACCTGCATTCCACAAACCACTATTTGATCTCCCTCACGAAGCACACCATTAACTAATACAACATCAATGGTAGTTCCTAGGCCTTCAATGACCTTAACTTCCAACACTGTGCACTGTAACACAGTACCAAAATAAAAAGAATAAATTATGTCAAATATGTTAAACCACTAGTTTTGATGGACATCATACTATGATTAATACTTCTTTGATGCATATAAATGACAATAATGTAAACCTGGATGTCATTGGTAAACATGAGCTTTTTCTTCATAGTTTTCTGAGTCCACTGGACCAACAATAAGAGCAAATCCGGGATGCCTTCTCCACTGTTAATTTGCACATGCAGACACAAAAACAGCTCAGAAAAGTATTCACAAATTGTGTTAATGCTATCTATAGTCGTATATCCAAGATAAGCTGAGGTTGATAAAGCACCTGATTGCACTTGTTGGAACAATACTGAAAGTTTCCCCCATTTCTTTGTTCTTGTAGTACAGCTCAGTATTCAGACCTTGCTCCTTGAACTGGGTAACAATCTGATAACGGAAGTGCCAATTATTATCATTATAACTCATGTCAGAGGAAGCAAAAGGTTCAGTTGTATAATTACCTGAGTCACCCTCATCTTGAACTCATTTAGCACATCATTTGACTGTTGTTTAATAGTTTTTATAAAAGGCGCATTTGGGCAGGTCTTCCACCCATATAATCTGTCTACCTTTTAAATTAACAAATGACATAGACAAGAAAACAATTGTTAAGACTATTCACTCTAAACTAATAACTTAAAAGAACTTAATAGAACCTAAAATCGACCTATCAAAGAAAATGAGCAACTCACCTTATTCAATGCAATTATGAACTCCGTATTCCGCATTTTCAAGAGATTCAACGATTCAATAGTCTGTGGTTCCAGTCCATGCATTATGTCCACGACTAAAATAGCAATATCACATAAACCTGAGCCACGTGAACGTAAATTTGTGAATGACTCGTGCCCAGGTGTATCAATAACCAGAAGACCAGGGACCATCAAAGTGGCATCTGCCTTTAGCTCTTTGGTTCTCTCTCTTATGTTCTCCGCAGGGAAGTAGGTTGCCCCAATCTGCTGTGTAATTCCTCCAGCCTCACCTTCCTGAACATTAGTGCCTCGGATGCAGTCTAGAAGCTTCGTCTTACCAGTATCGACATGTCCCATAATGCAGCATATTGGAGAACGCAAGTCTCCACTCTTTGACAATGGTGCCACGGAAGGCCCTTTAGGTGTAGAATCCTTTTTCTTATTATTTTGCGGATCATCAACTGGTGAACCATTTGTATTGGAATGTTCATTACTTTGGGTTTCCGTAGATTTAGAACTAGTTTTTCTGGAAGCAGTAGCGGGCTTCGGGGGAAGTGACTCTGCATTCTTAGAAACTGTTTGTGTGACATTCTTGATGTCTTTCTTCGCCACAACCAAGGGTTCAGGTTCAACCTCAGCTTCTTCGTCAGCAAAAGCACTTTTAACAGGCAAGTTGACAACAGCATCATCATCCCAGCTCTTTGCATCCCATTCTGCATCATCTTCTTCTTCTTCCTCTTCAACTGTTTTCTCCTCAACTTCATTACTAACAATCATTTCCTTGGGAGACTCGCTTACAGCTGACTCTACTTTAACCTGCTCAGCTTCCACTGAATCCCCTTCAGCAATGATATCCAACTGGTTTTCGTCTGTCTCAGTAGGTGCACCATTTGTTTGAGAAATAGCTTGTTTAGATTTCTTGGTTTGGTACTTCGGTCGCTTAGTTATCGAAGTCCCACTGTCAGCAGAGGGAAGCGCAGCACCACTCGCAAGAATCTGATTTCTCATTATCTCCCGTCTACGAGCTTCTTCCTTTTGCTTAGGTGTTAGAAACTTCCCTTCCTGCTTTTTCTTTTGAAGCTTCTCCTTTTCTTTCTCCTTTTTCCTCCGCCTAGCTTCCTCCGCTTGCCTTTCTTGCTCCTCTTGCCTTTGACGCTCCTCTTCTTCCCTTCTAATTTTTTCCTCTTCTTCCTGCTTCTGCCTCTCTTCAGCTTCTCTCCGCCTCGCCATTGCCTCCTGCATTTCTCTGACATGCTTGGGGATTTTCTTATCAGGAACTTTACTTTTAGTTTCCACTGGTTTATCTTCCGCCACTTCTACTTTCGTTACTACTGAAGTAGCTGCTGCTGCCTTCTTCTCTTTCTCCTTTTCCTTCTTCTTTTTCTTTTTCTTTGCAGCAGCAGATTCCCCAGTTTCTGCTTCAGCTTCCTTCTTCTCTGCCACTGCATCACCTGTGCTTATTGATTCAGGCTGAACAGGATTCTTGTCTTCTTCGGGAAGAGCACTAGGTTGTGCTACAGAGGGAGCTTCACCGAGTTCTGCAAGGAGTTTGTCTAGGTCATCTTCCTCTTGAGCAGTTCTTCCACTCTTCTTTTTTTTCTTTTTGTTCTTTGAGGTCTCCGCCACACCCTCACTTCCCAGTTTATTAGCTTTGGTATCAACACTAACGTTCTTCCCAGCTTCATTAGTGCTGTTGACAACAGACGGTTGTTCATCAGCGTTTTCATCTGCAGTGCTAGTAATTGAGCTGGACTCAGTCAACAGACCATTCTTCTTCTTCGACGACTTCTTCTTACCAGAAAAAGAAATTGTGGGTTCTTCATCTTCCTCCTTGACTTCATCAATGGCATCATCATCTTCATCAAGTAGTGCGGCTGCAAATAAGTTGCTACTCTTCTTCCCTGATTTTGAGGACTTCTTCTTACCGGTAAAAGTTATAAGAGGTGCATCTTCCTCATCCGATTTACTCCCATCATTGGTGTCAATATCTTCATCCAGAGCATCAAAACTAGATGCTGCAAACAAGTTATTACTCTTCTTGGAAGATTTTGAAGATTTTTTTTTACCAGTGAAAGCAATTACAGGAGGATCTTCACTATCATCCTCTTCTACGGTATCATTCACTTCTGCATTGTCACCACCTTCCGAGGGCTCTTCCCCATTATCCTCGTTGAGGAGATCAAAAGCAGAAGAGCTAACTAGACTGTTACCACCCTTCTTGGTTTTCGGCTTCTTTTTACCAGAGAAAACAATGGCGGGAGCATCATCTTCATCGTCTTCTTCGTCTTCATCTTTAGGTTTATCTACCTTACTAACCTTCTTGCCCTTCTTCTTTCCGGCAATGGGTGCAACTTCTTCTTCTTCAACAGCTTGTTTTATGGAATCCTCAGATAACTCTGTCCCAATGGAATATTCATCATCTTCAATGACATGTGATTTTTTCTTAGATTTGGAAGTCCCAGCCTTTGGAGCAGGCGGGTTGTCTTCGTCACGAGAGTTAGGCTTCTTTCGACCCATTGAATAAACCAAATCAGAAAAAGCTTAACCTTTCACCACTCAATCCTACACATAAAAAGTTACAGAGAATCAGAAACTAGTAGATAGAGTTCCAATTCACAATGGAACCCCCAAAAACTCTAGAAATTTTCCATTAAACTTGGAAACACGAGGAAAAAATCCACCGGGAACGAATTTGAAGATTCTACAGTGGTCTTACAGAGTAATCTATATCAGAGAGTTATATATACAATAGAAACTGTAAACAAAACAATCTGTAATCCTTTTCTGCATTAAATTTTAACAAAACCAGAAGTATTATTAGGGTTTGAAAGCATCAAGCCTCGTGAAAGAACAAATCAGTGATGAACATGCAAATCAATACAAGATATAGAAAGAGAAGTTACACAAAGAGACGAGTTAGATCTTAACCTGGTTTGAAGTTGAAAGTATGAAGCTTTCTCTGCCGATTGTACTCAGTCGAACTTGATAGTAGTTGATGAAGGGAAAATAAATCAGCTAGGGTTCCAGATTTTCTCGCTCTATAAAAGGGTTGGGCGGAGACGATGCAAGATTTTGTTTCTTTATTTCTTCGATTATTTTTCTCCCTTTTCCTACACGGAGTATATTAGAGTAACGCCAAAAACCGCAAATTTATTTACTACTAGAATTACAAATGAAGACCTGTTTGGTTGGTAGTGAGCTACATAGAAAATTGATTTTCGGTAGGAAAAAATCAACACCAACAATTTTCAACTCCCAATCATTAAATCATCTTCCATCATTCATGCGTTCTACTCAGGGTCGTGTTTGGCTCCGTGCGATCAGGGCGCTCGCAGTGCCCCCCACCTATAAGTAGGGGTGGGAATCGTTCTAGACGGCCAGGAAACAGACATTAACTCAATCGGTTCAAGCGGAACGAGGCACAAGTCTTAGTGTCCACTTGAACATCCGGACAAATACATACAGACATTTCGGATTTTTCTCTAACAAAGTGTCTGTCCGTGACCGTTTTGATAGTCGGACAAACCGGATATCGGTCAGTAGGGCAGCGGTCACTTAAGAACAAATAAAGAATTTTTTATTCGAAATTAAAACAGTTTAGTAGCTAAATACAAATTTCTAAACGCTCACTTCACAATTTCAAAAAGTAAATGAATACAAAGTTAAAAGATAATCGTTGAGATTTCCTATGGATCACGATCAGTTTTATTCTTTTTCTCTTGGATTACGATAGGTGAATTGTGGATTCTTAGTTTACTAATGAGATTTTGGAGGAGAGAGACTAGAGAAGTAGAGAGGCGAAGACAAGATTAATAAAAGTGATTTATAGGGTTATATATTTTTACTCTCGAAATCCAACGGTTGTAGTTAACCCTGCAAATCTAAAGGTTTAAAATCAATCATATAGGCGGGGCGGGTATAACGGGTAGGATAAAACGACGGGTATGGACAGGTTCGGTCGGGCGGACTATATAAGCAGATGGATTCGATCGGACCACCGGGTAAAGACCTATGCCGCGTCCGTCCGCTTAAACTCTTTCGGTCGGGCGGGTGCAATGGACAGTCACAGACGCTTCGGACTCGGACGGTCGTGGACGGGTTTCGAGTTTCCGGACCAAAGTCCCACCCCCTGCCTATAAGGGCTCGTTTCGATAATATCTTGACAGTTAAAGTATATAAACATTAAGATACATATCTTAGCATAAAACATCTCTTAACCGAGATGGTTAGGTGTGTCTAATTCCATTCATGTGCCAAGGGGTTGAAACTGCCCGCGTATTATTTTTGTTTTTTCTCTGGTTTTGTGATGTTCATGGTACCAGTGCTAATTAAATCCTTATTTCTACTGTTACATTTTTTTTAACATTTTGTGAAGTGTTTTTTAGAAATAGAAATCTACAAATTGTTAAAATTTCGAAAATATGTAAATATATATGTGAAAATTATGATTCAAAACGTATTACGTACATTCAAAAACTCGTTTTTAGATTCTAAACTATATCTTGTACAATGAAATGACACATTTAACAAAAAACACAATACCTTTGTTCAAATTTTGTTTGTAGTTTTTTTTTGTTTTTTAAACGACCCAGATTCAAATTCCACACGGAGCACTTAGATTCTCAGCCACGACCATAGACATACCCAAAACCCTAGATTCAAGTATATTAAATGCTATAGAAGCATGTCGAACATTTTAAACCTTGAATTGAAGTACTATTTCAAATGAAGAAGATGAGAGATATATTCTTCTCTAATTCTACCAAACACTTAAATTTGAGTTCCTTGAGAAGAAATTGATGTTTTTCCCGCAAGAAAAGTAGTTCTTACATCCAAGTATTCTTACACGAACCAAACAGATCCTAAATAGAAGCAATGAAATCAAAGTGATATTGGCCCATCTGGGCCTTATTATCTAAAGCCCAACTTATTTGCTTCGACCTAAAACCCTAGAAGTGAAGAACTGTTTAAAGCTCCATTTTTACCACATTAGTTCGTTTCTCACTCCAGAATTAGGGTTTTCAAAGAGAGAGAGAGAGAGAGAGAGAGAGAGAGAAGAAGAAACGAAATCATGGCGGCCGTCGAATCGGTTCAATGTTTCGGACGCAAAAAAACAGCAGTAGCTGTAACTCACTGCAAGCGTGGTAGAGGTTTGATTAAGATCAATGGATGTCCAATCGAGCTCATCGAACCAGAGATCCTCCGGTTCAAAGCTTACGAACCAATTCTCCTTCTCGGTCGTCACCGATTTGCAGGTGTTGATATGAGAATTAGGGTTAAAGGTGGTGGTCATACCTCACAGATTTACGCAATCCGTCAAAGTATCGCTAAAGCTCTTGTTGCTTACTATCAGAAATACGTTGATGAACAATCGAAGAAGGAAATCAAAGATATTCTTGCCAAGTACGATAGGACTCTTCTTGTTGCTGATCCAAGACGCTGTGAGCCAAAGAAGTTTGGTGGTCGTGGAGCTCGTTCCCGTTTCCAGAAATCTTACCGTTGAAGAAGAAGAAGAAATCAAAGAGGTTTTCCTCTACTCTTATGGTTCATTACTACTATATCTTTTCGTTTTTGTTATGAAAATCTGGATTCAAATGGTTTATTTTAGTTTTATATTACTTTTTGAGACGAGATTTGAACTGACATTTATGGGTTTATGATTGAAATGCTTTAGGTTAATTGACTGAGTTTGGTTAGATTGTTTATATTCTTTTTTGTCAAAGTTTTCAAGAGCTCTTCTGTTTGAAAGTTGATTGTACTGTTCGAAGCTGGTTAGATAAATACAGCTAGGGTTTATTGCATGGTTTAGGGTTTGCAGTACCAAACCAGACTCTTGTAAATGTAGACAAGTGTCAAAGTACTCTCTTAGAGCATAGTTATTTGAATAATGAAAAACTATAGCTTGTGGTGGAATTGTAGAGAAAGTGCTTAAGTCGTAGAAGCCAATCATAAAGGGTTTTTTTTAGGGTCGTTGTGTGAGACATGACAACTTAGTACCATTTCAATGTAGCATCCTGATGGTACAACACAACATGAGGTAGTTTTTAGTAGGTTACGTTCACAATATGATCTACCACCCAATTTGAAAGTCCTTATCTATCGTAAGTTACTTGATACATTAAGGAGGAAGGCGATCGGATCGGAAACAACCGATATCAACAACTAAGGGTCCATGGTTACTGTGGTGTCTTGTGCAAGTGTGAAGTCTATCCTTCATCCACCATTTCCTCAACTGTGTATTGTTGTCGAAATTTGTGGAGTTTTTTGGGTTGACTCGTGCAAGATTTGACATTACTTATGACTGTTAAGAAGGTTCGATGATTTAGAAGACTAGGAACAATTGAAAATTTCATGGATATGATTTAGAAAGAAATTATTTCTTTGAACTTCTTTCTACTCTTGTAACCCTTTCTTGGTTTGTGAACAAAATGATCCATTCATGGTTTGGGGAAAAACATAGTTATCTAGCTACTTTAGTGCCTCATTGGGCTAAGGATGTTTACTAGTAATGTGAACGATCAATTTTGAGTTAGAAACATTGCTTGTGAAACAAATCCCCAATGCAAAAGATCTTTTTTCTTACTTCTGTATGATGAAAAGGATTTTATATTCAAAAGATTTTGTTAAGAGATATCATTTGTTCTACGGGTTATATTTTTGTATTGAAAGCATTGCATCGTTATAAAAATTGAACCTTGACCTAAGCTGCAAATTTTCCGTTCAGTGCTTTATTAGTTAAGTTAAATGTACGAGTACTCATATCTTTCGATATCAATTGTTTATTTTTACATTGAATGGTCTTGTCTTCGTATTTTGTTGTGTTCTCGGCAATGTGTAAAATAAGTATTCAGAGACTTGAATGTATTCTTAAGCCTCTCTTCTCCTTCTATAATTGATTCTGGATCTCACATGGATTACATTGATTTGTATCAGAATTAATTGAGTACCAACCTGAAGTCTAAATAGAAATTTAACCTAGACAGCTATGGTCAACTTGTGTGGTTGATTTTGGTCGACCCTCTGTGCTAGATTATGTTTATTAATCATCTATTTTTAAAAAGCCAGGTTATATTGGCTGCACAAGGAGTTTCTGACCTAATATCTTATGGTACACTGTTATTGCTGATATCTGTGCTCTTTTTGGACAAAAAAATGTATGTGAAACATGATGATTGACCCAATTGGTTAGTGGATGATACCAAAATATTGGTATGTCATGATACTGGGACCGTGTTGAACTGTTTCGAACACAGGTTAAAATAAATATTCCGTTAAGGTCTGTAGTAGATGGTCTGTTAGACCAGGACAAGGAGTTTCTGGCCGCGAGTTACCAGTGCATGTCTTGAACAGTGGTAACCAACTAGCAGTAGCTAACCCTAACTCTGGCATGTCTAACTCTAACTTGGCATGGTGGCAACCTATTTTGTGGAACTATTACCAAAATAGTATTATGCTGTAAACTGTCAAATATATAATTGACGTGTTAATAGCATATGTTGTAGTTGTGGAAGTACAAAATAAACGAATGCCAAATGCAACTTCGTTTTTTGCCTATTGTGTAGTAAGAAATTTTTCCAGTACAAAATTTTGTAGGAAAATTATGGTTTTGTCAAATTTTTCGGAGAAATAGAACTTTACCCTCGACATCAGCCATCACCACCATCACTTCTCTCTGTTTTCTCCATCTTCTTCTTCCTCTTAACTACCACCCCACCATTTATTCCTCTTCCATTTCTTTCCTCCTTTTCCATCGCTCCTCTTCTTTCTTTCCCTCTCTGTCTTTCCTGGCAAAGAGGACTCCCAATAGGTTACCTCGGAGAAATCCTTATAATTAGATTGCGAGGGAGGAGGACACGGACATAGACAAAGGAGAAGAAAAAATAATTATGGCGAGATTAGCTGTAGGTGCTGGAAGGGAAATAGAAAAATTTGAAAAAAAAAATTGAGGTCGTCGGCCATTGCAATTTGTCAGTGATCTTTACCGGCGTGGAGAAGAAACGGTGGTGGAGGCTTAGTTAGAGATTGGTCTATATATTAAAATCCAATCGTCGTCTATTCGTCTGTATATACATGAAGACGGTGGTGGAGGCTTAGTTAGAGATTGGTCTATATACTAAAATCCAATCGTCGTCTATTCGTCTGTATATACATGAAGATTAGTCCACCAGGGTCAGGGTAATGTCTACCCACAAAATTTAGGGTTACTTTGAATTTAGCCTCCATTTCTATACACGACGATTTCAAATGACCTTCAATACTATATCTCTAGTAGTCAACTTTGGTAGTTCTTTTTTTTTTCGAGAGTAGTAGTCAATTTTAATAGTTAATGACGTTTTCTTTATCTTTGTCCTTTCTTTGGAGTGTTTCTCTACCATTATTTTTTGGTCTTACTTATCGAAAAATAGTTGCCAGCACACACGGTTGGCTAGTTACGCTAGTAGGTCATCTATTTGGGATTTTTCATCTGATATTGTTTTTCTATTTCTCTTTTCTTTCGGCCACGGCAGTGGCTACAACCTCCATCTCTCTCGTACAATCTCTTTCTTTTTCTTTCTAGACATAACCGGACACATACCCGGATAGGGGTTCGACCGAAATATGTCCCCGACATAGTAGAATTGTAAAAGAAAATAAACAGATAATTCATGGCATAAGAAGTTCCACTACACACAAAATAGTCTCACATTGAAAGTTTTGGAAAACTTTTGACAATTATAAACAATATGAACATCACTCTATTAAACAACAAACAGTTTTCCCTGATTTAAAATTTCAAGGAGTCAAGTTTTTTTTAATCCAAGTGTTAAAGAGAGTAGTTTTTGAAGAGAGAGAGAGAGAGACAGCATTGAGAAAGACCCGAAAATCAAACTCTACTAGTAACTCCACAAAAATGGTTCTTCAAACCCAAGTTCCAAGTCAACTCCATCTTCAAGTAATGAAGGAAACAAATAACATTGACCCTCAATTGGATCATTCAAACCGAAAAGTAAATTCGGAGAATCAAATAATGTATGCTCATGTATCTCCATAAATTTTGAAATTGAAGAAAGTTCTCTACTATCATTTGATCTTGTTAGTGGCACCGAAAATTCAGCTATCTTTTGTGGCTCATTACCTGAAAAGATCACTTCATTTTCTTTTCGCCTCTTCGATTCGCCAAATGTTGTTATGGTTGCTGCTTTAACTGCAGCTTCTCTAATATCTTTAGGTGATTTGCTAGCCGGGCGAGGTAGCTCCCAGGCTAAGTCAGGGAAATTTAGACAGGCTGATTGGCCTTTGATGGTTAAAGCAGCAACATCATGAGCTCTGGCAGCCATTTCAGGTGTTGAAAATGACCCCAGCCAAATCCTTGATTTCTTTCTAGGTTCACGGATTTCTGATACCCATTTTCCCCAAGTACGCTTTCGTACACCATGATAAGATGTCTTATGATCATCAGTTTTATTTGTTGCTTCTAATATTACGTCGCCTTTCCGAAGAATATTTTTCTCTGCTTGTGGCTCAGATGGAGCCGAGGAAGTTGCAGGAGAAATAGTAGTGGTGGAAGTGGTGGTGGTGGTACAGAATGTGGTGGTGGAAAGAAAGGGGAGAGGGGTTTGAAGGTCAGACTCTAAGAATAGTTCTTCCATGTTTCTTAGGGTTGGTATAGATGAGAAAACATGTTGAAAGAATAGAACATTAAATAGGGAAATGAAGGTTTTAATAATTGATGCACCAAAAATGGGGAATTCATACTATTGGTTTTTGTTGTGTTTTGTATGATTTTGACATCATGATTTTTGCAAATTTCCATGTGCCACCAACTTGTTGTACTTTATTAATATGGGTTAGGTTGTTTCTTTGTGTAAGTGTTGTTTTAATTAATATGACTATGTCAATCAATCATAGAAATATGTTTTAAAAATCCAACAAGATCGAATTGATGATTCAACGGTTTCTTCACATAGTTTTCTAAAGAGCGGCAAATAGGTAGTTGAAAGAAATGTGACTGATAGATGCTAAACATATTTATAGTATGAAAGTGAGTAAGTTGGAGATTGACAAACAAACAACATTATAACACACAAAATCACATCTAATTCTTTTTACATAAACATAGTTGAAATTTGAAGATTGTAAATATTTGTTTAATCATCCAAAAAGTTTGATAGAGTCTTACTCTAAATTACCACGACTAAATAAATTTTCACATTTGCAGAAGTTCAATAGCTCAGCTACGCACAAATTTTGGTACAATTGCACTCTTATTTCATGATACATTACAAGAAAGTTATTCTATGAGAATATTTGAAGTCTCAAACATATGAACCATACAGACTAGTGTATAGTATGGAAGAAGGAAAAGAGTATGGGCACTTCCCCCTTAACATTTTCAAATATATGACTTTTTTTAATGAACTTCAATTTACTCAAAAGGAAAGTAAAAGGAAAGCTTGAGATATTAAGGTCTCCCAATGGGACAAATTGGCAGGTTTAGACATAAAAGAGTAATGCACACATATCACAATGAGTATTTTATGTGACTCTTATGTCAATGTTGTTAGAACTCCACATTAGGTGATTTTACTTTTAAAGACCATACTCAAAATTATAATGTGACCAACCTATATATATATATATATATATATTGTTAAAATAAATAAAATATCATGACCGAAAGAAAAATCTGTCATTTGAGTCACGTCAGTCAAATGGGCTCTAAATGACGTTGAAAACTCAACATATGAGTTAATTTGTATGTAAAATCTTGACGGTTGAATATGTATTTAATTTTCCTTAGATTTTGAAAAATGTAAATGCTAAAATCACAAAGGATTTTGAACAAAAAATGGTTCCCAGCTGATGTGATGGGTGTGATTTGAATTTTTGACTAATCTGGACCGTTGAGAGAGAAATATCACAACCAACACAAACGTTTTCTTTTCCTTCATATCATCATCATCATGTTATCATGGAAGCAAACGTGTCTCTAAATCTATCATCATCGATCTACAATGAGGAGTTAGAGAAATAAGAACCTTGTTTTAGAGAGAGAAAGAGAGTACAACCATCATAAGAAGAACTTAGATTCTAAACCAACCTTGATCCATGATGAGGAGTTAGAGAGAGAGAACCTTGATTCCAAACCCTTGATCCAAAACCACCATTATAAATATTCTCGGAAACCTTACTAGCGGACTGGTCAATCCGAGACCTTGTCAAAAGTTTCAGACTGGTTAATCCGAGACCGTGAGCAAAGTTCAAGACTGACCAGTCCGAACTCCAAAGCAAGGTCTCTGGGCCAGTCTGAAACCTCTCGGATGGATCTGAATTCAAAGTCTTGCTTTGGGTTTCGAACGTGTCGATGTGTGCCCGAGTCCTAAAAATGTTTAGGTCAGAGGAGATTGACTCCCCCAGATGATAACAACAATTTTCCGGGTGGTTTTAGCCGCTCCCATTTGTAAATTACTTAAAAGAATGATCTCGTCAAAAGTACTGACACCTCTTGGTTAGAGTGGTGAAGTTTAGTCTTCCGCCGTAGAAGTCAAAGGTTCTGAAGCCACTTCCCATTAAAAAAAAACTCGTCAAGGGCCATGTACCCTAATTGTGCCAATTTAGGATACTAATTAGATGCTCTGCCCTACTTAATTTGTCTTATTAGAAGTACCACTATCCTCCTGTTCTGATATTATGTGGAAGAACCTAATCAATCAGTTTGTAAGTCACCTTTCACTACACATATTATAATTGACTAATGGGTAGTTAAGTCTTTGGATTTTGTAATAGTGTTGAAATGAATTTGATATATCTGAGCCAGATCTGAACAGATTTTTAGCGGTTTGATGCTTTAGTCTAATGCAGTTCAACCATCAATCGGGATGGGATAAAAAGATACCTCATATCCACATGTATCAAGAAGACCAATCAGTTTTTTTGGGTTCAATCAAATAGCAAAAAACCGAATTTCGTAAAAAAAGAAGTGTTACTTTATTTTCACATGTATCAAACTAGTGATGTTTAAAAGGCTGGACTGCTTGTCGGGTCGTGCCAACCCCAATTGGAATAGTCCCGCGCTGGGTCTAAACCCAGGTCTCCGACTGGGTCGGGTCATCCCGCTTTTTATACAACTTTAAAAAAAAAAAATCTAAAAAAACAAAAGTTAAATGAAAAAATTAGTATAAATATACCGTTTTTTTGAAGGTATAAATCCATAATCTAAAATGATGTTCTTGAGAGATTTTTTAGAATGAATTAAGGATGATTTTAAAAGAATAATGACATGATTTAGAAATGACTTTGGAAAGATTTTAAGAATAGTTAATAGGATATGATTTACTATTAGTATTATGTCAATCTTTGCCTGGCCTTGAGAAAGACTTGAAGATTCTTATCAATAATGACTTGATAAGTTTAGAAAAAAAATTCAGAAGATATTTCTTAAGTGAGTTTAGAAATTACTTTTTAGAAATAATTAATACAAGATGATTTACATAACGCGGCTTTGGGGAATTGAAGATATTCTCTAGGGAATAAAGACTTTAGTAAATTAATTTTGACTTAGAAGTAATCTTGTTTTAAGTCCAAAAATTAGTCTGTTTGCTTTTCAATCCCTAATCTTCATCTTCAACAACTACCACTTCTGGCCACCACAACTAGTTTATCATCATCAGTTTACCGTCGTTAGTTTATCATACTTCTCAAATAAAAAAGATGCAGAGAGAAACTCATTAGCAATTGGAATTCATAAAATCCACTATCATACATGATACATCAATAGAAATCTCGCTACCATTGAGGGATTCTTGAATACAAACCTAAACTTATATAATTTCCACAAATTATCTCATGACCAGGCAGAAATCAAATTAAAAGAAAAACCAAATTTTGTTTTGAAGAACAAAGAAGAACTCATGGATCAATCTCGCACACCTTTGTTTGACCTAAAATTTTTCGTGTGCAGTGGTATTTGATGAAATTCCAATCTTAACATCTTCACAGAAAACCCTAATCAAATGACTCCTTATTCCCCAAGCTCCAGATTTAATCTAAGCCAACATTTCGAAATTCAAAGTCAACCCATTACCATGATCTCGAACCAACAATGGCTTTGACCATTTCTTCATCAATTTGAGTAGATGAAGCAGTAAACAAAACTAGAATTTTTGTTTCATTATTTTCATTGAAAGAAAATGGTGGAAGGGTTTTCTTAGAGAGAGACAGTAAGAAAGAGAGAGAGAACAGTAGGACAGAGAGAACAGTAGGACAGAGAAGAGAGAGGAAGACATGAAGGAAGATGAAGGTTAGGGATTAAAAAACAAACAGATTAATTTTTGGACTTAAAAGAAGATTACCCCCAAGTCAAAACTAATTGACCAAAATCTTTATTCCCTAGAGAATATTTTTGATGCCCCAAAGCCGCGGCCATAAGATAATAAGTTTAAGAAAAAAATTTTGAAAAGGTTTTATGAAAATGAATGTTTTATTGGAAGGAACTTTATCTTTTATTTCTCATAAACTTAAAGATTCCTATGGAATTTTAATGAAATCTTTTGGAAATAAATCTATGGAATTTTAAAAAGGGTTATTTCCCTAATGGCCCCCTACTTTGTGACCAGCTTCCCGCCTGGCCCCCTACTTTACGAGAAATACCCATATGACCCCCTATTACCGTTAACTTTAACTTTCCGTCACTCTCTCTCCTCCATCTCTTTTTCTCTCTCTGCCATGTCACGCCACCTCATCTGTTAGGCCACCTCATCCCCTTCTCCGGCAGAGGTCGCCGGCCGGCCAAATTTCCGGCCGGCGACCTTCAAACTAAAAAAAAAAAAAAATTCCTTTT
>BEHA01000357.1:55757-70572 GCA_002897215.1 Eschscholzia californica subsp. californica | reverse complement strand
CCTGATGCCCGCTCTAGTTAGAGCCACAAATTAGAAAGATCGGTTAGAGTTAACTCAACTCCTTAAGCTCATATCTGCTCGGAAATAACAACATTTACGCGAGAGGCTGAATAGAGTCAAACATTTGCTTTATATAAACGAATTGTGATGTGTCAGAAGATCTTTCATCATGAGATGATACACACTCATCAAATATTGCCCTCCTAACAGCCAATCACATGCGGTCATCATCATAACTAATGCCTTACCACCGCATAATTTGGATTGTGCATCACCACAACTCCCCAAAACTATAAACGCATATAAGTTTTCCATAGAAGGAATGAAAGATCATCTTCTCCACTCTCACTCATTGAATTATTTCCATAAGTTGTACAAATACCCCTCTGACATGGGTGTCATAGTGACTTGTCCCCTTTTCGTTGGTCCTTCTCATACTAGAGTTCGACCACAACATGAAAAGAGTTTGTTAGTAAGACCGAGATGATTGATGTTTAGGGAGATATATTCACTTTCCGACATCATCACTTTATATATATATATATATATATATAAGTTTTATCGAAATACGAACCGAACTAAAAGAAAATTATATATATTTAAATTTAAAGACAAAAATAAAGGAATTATGTAAAGAAATAGTTTAGTTTATATATTTATTTTTTATCTAAATAATAGTTATGAAATATTTGTTTCTTATTTTCTTGTCATTTCAAGTATTATTTTGACTCAAATAGCGAACCCCTTACCTAAAATCCTCCAAAATGACATTCACTTAACAGAAACTTGACCATAAATGACGGCCAAAATCACGTCCAACTGTGTAGTCCAATTTAGTTGTCATAAGATGACCCGTATTCATTTTTTATTTTAATATGACCCAAAATAATAGATTTATAAATGTTATTTGAAAATATCATTTTATTTAATGAAGAATTTGATGTCACACTATATATGTTTGATATTGTTGTCCAAAAAAGATATATATTTTCTGATTTAACTAGACCTGTATTACTAAATTATAAATATCATTCATACTTTCTATACCTACCCCTAACATACACACTTTGTCAAGTTTCTTTATGTCTTACATTATATGGAGATTTTGGATGGCTTTATGTCTTACATTATATGCACAATATCACTAAGTCACTAACCATTGCATATTTGCATATTTAAAAATTGAAGAAATTTTTAAGCTAAAAGTAACCTTCTCGTGACTTCTTACAAAGTTACAAATACATTTTGGGACACGCTTGTTAGAATGTGGTTAGTTGGGTAGAGCAAAGTGGTTTGACACAAATATGCTCATAGTACATGCAGGTACAACAGCAAGACCACTGTTATACAAATACCATTTCATAAAACAATAAGAAATTAAGATAACACCATTTACTACTATATAGTCTATATACGAACAGTGTGTGTATTAATGTATATGAGAATTTGCTTACCAAATTTCATGCGCGATTTGACTGTTGATAGAGAAGTACAAGACAAGGCACGAGTGAATTTACAAAACAGATGGAAACCCCCTTCAGGTGATACAATAAAGCTAAACATAGATGGGGCCTTCAAGAATGGAAAAGGAGCATTTGCCGTTGTAGCTAGTGTGAGAATAGACTCATATGGGAGAGCGGGTATCTAGCAACCAAGAATATAAGGTCTAGGTCATCTCCACTCATTGCCAATTGGTTTTGAGTTGGATAACCACAAAACTCAACATGGTACCAGAGCCAGACCCACACGTGATAGGTTTGAAAAAATAAAACCACACGTGCTCCACGTCACTCGAAAGAAAAAACACACGTACTAGACTTAAATAACGCCACACGTGAGGGGCGTGTGAGAATAGTCCAACATGGGAGAAAGGGTATCTAGCAACCAAGAATATAAGGTCTAGATCATCTCCATTCACTGCCAATTGATTTTGAGTTGGATGACCACAAAACTTAACGACTAGAAATTCGAGGGGGTGTATGCATAGTAGCTATGATTGATCATTATGAAGTTAGTAGTGCTATAGAAACCGAAGTAAGGGGCTGCTCTCTTAACTATTCAAACAACCAGAGCAAATGTATATGATAAAGGTGATTATTGAAGGGATACCATAAATGAGAAGACAAAGAACCTCCACCAACTATTATTAGATTATTGATTTCAGAACAAACTTTATTTGTATCTGACAATTCTATTGAATAAATAAATAACGCCAAAGCTTACTTTCATAAAAAAAAGATACATATATGAGAATTTAAAGAATACACTTGTAAACGAAAAACTAAATTAGATCGCCCTTAAGTCACATCAAGAAATCAAACAAAGACATTCCCGTAGGTCACATAAAAAATCAAACAAAAATGTTGCAAAAGAGTGTGGTGATGTTTGATAACACAAAAATAAGTAATTTCAAATCAAACAAAAATGTTGCAAAACAGTGTGGTGATGTTTGATAACACAAAAATAAGTAATTTCAACTCATTTACGAAGAGAAAATATGTTTTAATTATATAGAGATCATAATTCCACGAATAATTGGCAATACTTATCTACTAGCGGTCATAAAAGGTTTTTATCCAAGAAAAGTACTTATTTTGCACCAAAATAATTGTATGCATTTGGTTACAGGCTCCTCCAAATTGGAGGTACTGAACTTTTTTTTTTTTTTTTTAATGAAATGGGGGTACTGAACTTTGTTACAAAATTCGACTCAAGGTACACCAAATTCATTCAACTCTAATATTTTGAGTTGAAATTGGTGGACTTAGACTGAATTTTGAACAGATTCAGCTCAAGGTCTGCCGAATTCAACACTAATATTTTTAATTCAAAATTAGAGTCGAAGTCGGTGTACTTGAGTCAAAATTTGGTCCCAATCCACCAATTTGAATTGTATTCAATAGTTCTTGAGGCCTTTCGGATCGGTGACTTTGAGCCGATTCTGCAATCAAATCGACTCAAATCCACCAATTTTAAGTTGGAAAAAAGTGCAAGTGGCTATTTTGAGGATGGGTGCTTTTAACCATTTACAACAAAATGGGGAGCCAATCAGCCGGAGGCCCCTACAAAACTTCCCATTTTGTGAAATGTTAAATCCACTCACCATTTTTGTTATATGCACTCACATGTCCTTTGATGTTGAACAAGAAATACCTATAATGTGAGTGTGTTTAGGTATGGAAGACATTGGGCCAATAATGGACCATGAATATCCAACCACTTCCTGGCCCATAGACCTAGGGGTTCCATAAGCTCTTAATTTTTGCCAGAAGCACCCCATTTCCGCATGAACACCCAACGAATTTTGACTTAGGGAACAACTTTAGCAATAATGGAAGCGCCTATAGAACCTCCCATGGACCCGTGGAGGCGCCACTTTGACTTGGTCCCTGACTTGAACAGAAGTCTTTATTAAGCACAATTTTCACATAAGAAAAAAGAAAAAAAAAGAAAGATAATCCTCCTGGATGAAGCAATATTCAACCTTGGGAAGTTTTACAAGGCCTCCCCAATTTTGTTAAAAGGCCTCCCCATGAGCCATTTTACTTGTTAAATTATCACTGAGGGGAGGCCTTTTAACAAAAATGAGGGGGCCCTATAAAATCTCCCTTCAACCTTTTATTCTGCCAACATTCTTTAAATGGAACTAGGCACACTGGAAAATCTATTATCCTATATTGATTGCTTTTATTTATTCAGTGCGAGGAGAAAGAAACATGAGTCTTATACAGGAGAAGAGCGCACCGAGTTCACTGATTCCAGTAGGGAGGCAAAAAAAAAAATGGTGGTTTTGAAAGGAAGGTAAGTTGTGTGCCCACTGGCCCCCCAACGCACGGAGACCTTACAAAATCAAATTTGACTTTGTGTGAATATGTAAGAGTTCCAAGTTATTGCTCCAACTAATATAATATCTAGTAACTAGTTCAACAAAAAAAAAAACTAACATAATATCTCATTATTTTTGTCAAATTAGAAGTTAGAAGAACTCAAATATATGATACTCATATGGGAGATGGTTGAATCATGATGGCTATGATGAAAAGAGAAAAGATTATGTTTCACCAACCAAGAAAACACAATAGGTATCGGATATACTTCACCAACCCCACCTAAAATGCTTTTGTGGATCAGCCAACTATCAATGAAATTATTTTAGGTATTTGGATTTTTTTAATGAGATAGACTTAGGTGGACATTTTCAATCTCCTTCTAACTTTGTTGCCCACCACTTCCAACTTTCAACTTTTTTTTTAAATTTTATGTCCCTTTTTTCTCAAGCAACTTCCTATCCATTTATATTCAATCTTCACCAACCCCAACTCCCTTCTATTCCAATTCTCACCCTCCCTTTCCTAAACAATCACATATTGGTAGCACTTCAGATTATACTTTTGTTTACTTTACCTAATGATACATTTCTACTGCACAACATAGAAATTGAAATAAGTTTTTTTTTTGTATTTTCAATTGATGATATAACAACGCAAAAAGTAATAGAGGTGAATTGCGACAAGAAGCATTTATGTGGGTGATGTTATTCCAATTGAATTCTGGACTTGTATATCACATAATGTTAGAAGGAATACTCGTACGACGAGTTCTTGAATTTGCAACCTAAAGAGAGAGCACTGAAATGAACTTCTCCCTTTGGTATAGAGTTTGGTTCTTATCTAAAGTTTCAACATACTTATTGTAGACATTAGGTGGAACCATGGAATTACTTCCTACACAAAGTCTTGGATTTCTTATTTTCATGTAGAAATTAGATCCCTTTCAAAAAAAATTTTCAAAAGAGTAAAACTTGAACCTTGTCTCTTTAGTAGAGAGACAATGTGTGTTATTATCCCTAAACCCAAGTGATTCTCCGGCTTGAAAATAAATTCTTTATTTCAAGAAATGTAAACACAAAAAGAAAGTATATAAAAAGAAAATGAGGGAGAAAAAAATTTCCCCACCCATCTCTCATAATCCATAAATCATCATAAAACTCAGAATTTAAAACCAAGAAAATACCCAATAAGTAAAATAACAGATTATATTTCAACCCAGATTTTGGGAGAAATGATTTAGCTGATACGACGGCAAAGGGTAATTCCATCACCAACAGGAAGTTGACAAATCTCAATCCTTGGATCAGCAGCAAGAGCTTTGTTCAATTCCAAGATGAAGTCTCTGTAATACCTAACATATTTCCTCAATGGAGCATCAGGTGGTGCCACCACTGATCCACTCCAGAGGGTATTATCATACCCAATCACTCCTCCTACCTTCACTAATTCAATCAATCTCTTGTGATAGTTGATGTAATTGTCTTTATCAGCATCAACAAAGATGAAATCGTATGACCCATGATTTTTTTCCTGCAAATTTTGATGAAGAATGAAGCAATTTAGAGAGAGAAATTAGAGAGAATAGAGAGAGAGAGAGAAATGGGTTGTGAATTTTCTTACATCTTCAATCATTTGGTCAAGAACAGGCAAAGCAGGACCTTCTCTGAATTCAATCTTGTGGGCAACTCCTGCTTTCTCAATTACTGGAAGACCCAATTCGTAATTTTCTCTATTAATGTCCATTGCCAAAATCTGAAAAACAGAATTAAAAATTTATCCAATTAAGGGATTATTTTCAAATGTGGGATTCTACTAAAAATGGGGATTTTCTTGTTAGAAAAAAAATCAAGATTTTGAAACAAAAATGGAGATTCATTAAGGTTAAATAAATCTACAAATTAAATTTTTTTGTCTTTGCCATTTTTGGTTGCTTCAATTACCTTTCCATCTTGAGGAAGAGCAAGAGCTGTAGCTAGAAGAGAATAACCAGTGAAAACACCAATTTCCATGGTGTTCTTAGCATTGATTAGCTTAAGAAGCATACTTATGAATTGCCCTTCATCAGCAGAAGTAGTCATGAGATTCCTATTTGTATAATAACAGAAGATCAGAATCAATTACAAAAACAGAGTCATGAAGAAAATTAAAAGTTTCAATTTAATGATCTGATAATAAAATCATCTCACCATGGGTGTTTTGCTGTTATCTCTCTAAGCTCTTTCATGGATTCTGGCTCGTTTGGGTAGACACTGGTTTCAAGTATGTACTAATAGAAACACAAATAAATCGATTTAGAATTACAGAGTAAAGAAAGAGATCTAGAGAGAGAAACAGAGAAGGTAGTATTTTCCAGAGAGAGAGAGAGAGAGGGTAAATTTAATTACCTGGTAGAGAGCATCGCTTTGGAGAAGACTCTTGTGACCAACTTCTTGATGTCTACCGGCTTGAGTTTGCTGATCATCTTGATTGGTTGCCATTTTCTCTCTCTAAACTCTAGATTTGTGTTTCTCGCTCTACTCTGTTTTTTGAAGGTTTTAACCTGAATTTGGAAGAGGAGGAGGTGAGGGTATTTATCGAGAGAGAAAATAATGAATTGCTTAGCAGGTGGACTAACTTTTGGGTTTGGGATGATTGGTTCTTGGGACCAGCCCACCAACCAATTTAGGCAGGGAGTTGGTGAGCTCCATTTGTCTAAGTGAGTTTTGGTGACACCCACTTTCAAAGGGATCGACTTGATCGTGGGTCCCATTCACCTACCCTCTTGGATGCTGATATGGTCTCCCTAGTGCCCCACTATAGCTTCTCCATGGTTCATGAAAGTCGGAGCTCTCCTCACATGTTTTATAAGTCAACGGGTCTTGACTAGACCGATTCTACGTCTTGAGCTCAAGATACAGATTCATATCTCTTAAACTATGTTTGATTTTTGAAAAAAAAATTAACAAAGAGACAAATTATGTTCAAACTTTGATTATGTTTGATATGTACAAACGAGAAGAATTAAATCATTACTTTCAAAAATAGAAATAATGTATGATTTGGAAATACATGGTAGAAGAATCATTTGAAAATAGTTTTGTATGATATGAGTTTCTATAACATGTAAAGTCATAAAGAATTTTCATTTTAAACAAAATTTGAAAGTCTAGTAGTATTAAATTTAATGGAATACCTTCTTATGAAACACAAAAACCAAATATTCAGAGACTGCCGGGTTGAATTAATAGGGAAGTAAGGAAAAGAATTTATGCCGTAAAAAGTTATTACACATTTTTATTATTGTTCTATTGATTCGTCGTTAAGGCTCGTCGCTGCACACACATAGATGTGTAGATTTGATCAGGCAACCCCGAGCTCAGACTTTGCCCTGGCTAGGGCGCTATGTCTAGCCAATTGGCCTTTAGTTGTTAGTTTATAGAACGGGTAGTGCCAGTAAAACTGTAAAACTGTAAAACTTCCCAAACAATTGAAAGGAAATGGGCACTAGGGTAAGGAGTCTAGGTTCAACTGTTCAACATCTATTTACACCCGAATGAATATACACACCATACTTGACCTTCACCTACTACCAAACAGAAAGTCCACCATGGTTGCTAGGTCACCTACCTTATATAATTAAAAAAAGGTTTAATCTATTTTTGCCCCCTAAAGATAGCCAACTTGTCAAAATAGCTCCCTAAAGATGATCAGATTCCAAAATGATCCTCTTTTTAATTTTTCATAAGGCAACTTTTACCGTTTTTTTTTATTTACCTTTACAACCTTCACTCGAAATGTAATTCCTTTCATGTCTGACTCTATTCCCACCTACCGGACAATCCTTCATCAAAAAAGTTTTCTAAATATTCTTCCTATCTCTCCGTACTATTTCTCTGTCTCTATCTCTCTAAACTATCTGAAGAAACTCTAAATGGGGCTTCATAGATAATGGAACGCTAGATTAAAGTCTTTGAAAGTTTGATTGAAGCCCCAACAAGGTTCAATCAAACTCTGAATAAATCTAAACCCTAAGGGTTAGGGTTCCAATCTACTTGGAGGTCAACCAAAACCACAAGGAATTTTGTGCTGCTTGCAGTCTAACCAAAGCCCCAAAGGGGTTCAAGCTGCTCTAAGTTTGATGCTAGCAATGCGGACAAACCAATGATAATGAAATGAGTGTTTCTTTCCCTTCCTTTTCTTCTACCCCCTCCCTCTCTCTCACTCTCACTCTCACTCTCACTCTCACTCTCACTCTCCCTCTCCCTCTCCCTCTCCCTCTCCCTCTCCCTCTCCCTCTCTCCCTTGTGTTTGTCTACTTTTCCTCCCCTCTCTTAGTAAGGCGAAGAGAGAGAGAGAGAGAGAAAACAACTCGGTCCATATTAATAGCGTATTTCTCGTGTCATGTGATTGTCCCATACAGTGGCACACTCTCATACAGTAGTACTGCACTCATGGTAGTTACACGCAAAACTTCAAATTTTCTTGATATTAGTAACTACTTCTTAGCGTAATGTGCAAAACTCTAAATCGGGCTTCATATATATGTGTGTTATTTCTCTAAAAAACATACTTGTGAAAGCCCGCCACCTGATTTCCTCATGAACCCACTGCCACAGCCCACAAGAAAGAGACACCCAGCTGGTTTTTACAAACTTTCGGAGTTTTCGTTAGTAGATAACTAATGACAGAGTTCAACAAAAAAAGATAACTAATGACAGAAATTAACTGCACCTCAGAAAATTGATTCGATTATACTAATGTAGAGATTAATAATTATTGATCGAAAAAATAAAAAGAAGAACCCTTTTGTTTCAGCCGAGGAAGTGAAGACAAAGAGAGAAGCTGCTCAGGTGGAGAAAAACCCTATTTTGGTCGAAAAAATACCAATTAGGCCCAGTCGATAAAGTGGGGCTTGGCGATTAGCTCAACTTGGGCTAGTTAGCTACCTAGGCGCCGATTAGCGCTTTTTAAGAGCGTAGGCCCGCCTAGTCGAAGATTTCTTAAATCGGAATTTGGACCTGCCTCACGTTTCAAATTTAATGAGGGTTTTCACATATTTGAGACACCCTGTCGGGACGTATGCCAGATTTTGCCTTTGTTCAAGCCAAGATTTTCCTTCTGAAAAAATATAGAAGAAACTATAACATAGAGAGACAAGGGCATTGTTAAGTGATGAGACGTTTGTCTCCCATCATTGAGCTCCAGTAATGCCTGGAAGGTTTTTGACAACAGCAGTCACTCCATAAACAAAATTGGGTTCTTTTCATGATATAACCAGGTAATGTTTAGATATAACCAGCAATTCCTAGTAGTCATAAATCTTGTTCATTTCTAGCTGTTTTTACCCGGATTCTTCTTTTGTCGGAGATCAAGAGTAAACAAAAGATATATCATATATGCATTGACATGTCATGAGATACAAATACGAAGGAAGGTTTGAACTGAGAAATGCTCACAGTAGAGCCCTAGAAAGACATACCTAAGAGAGACAAAGGCATACACGGAAGCTCTTGTTTATCATGTAAATGCATGAAAAGCGAAATAGATTGAGAGCTAAAGGTGTAGAATCAAAACCAGTTATTTATTGGTAATTGCTAATGCTTTAAACAAATGAATCTACAGAAACGTCTGGGTATATTGAGATGTTCTGACTTCTGATTAACATGTCATCTTAATCACTAGGATATCGAAGTAAAGGATTTCGATCACATTTTCACGACTTTCACCTCCTACCTATGAAACAGAAAAAGCTATTAAGACATTGATAATTCTTCATACACAGTTTATTGATCAGAACTTTGAAGCCAATTTTCAAATCATCCTTCAGCATCTCTACCAAAACATTGGCAGACCAGCACACGCCAAATGTGGTGCCTATATTGTAAAGAAAATAAAAAATACCAATATTTGTGATTTCACTTGACAATAACTAGGAAAAGTTAAAGCGATTAATTCGTTTTTCTACTTAAGTTTTAAGTTATGGGGGTTATGACTGGGGCAAGTTTGCGCAAAGGCATAAACATGATTGCCCTCTAATACTGACCATATAGTACACTAACAAATGTTCATAACAATAGTTTATAGCTTCTTTACAAAATCTTCCAGATAAATTACATGCCAATTTATGGTTTATATAGTTTGAAATTTGGGCATCCCATTCATTCATTCATTCTCTTCAATATATTGTATAAATCATGGAAACCAGAGAGAAACGAAAAATTCAAATAAATTATCAAAAACCCAATCTTCATTTACAATCTAAAAAAAGTTAAGCATAGTTGAAATGCACTCACAATGTTAATAAGTTCTGCAAATTTCCATCAAAATATATGAACACCAAAGGCGTGATGCCATACAAGATATTCATCAAGATGTTGATTGGTTCGGAACAAGAACTTCTCTTGCTTTCTCAGCCAATGCATTTCGTATAATTGAACCCTTCATTTCGACAGAATTCTCCTCAAAATTATTGTCCGAGTAATATTGAGGACTCGGATTTTGAATAGAGTAATCATCTATCTCATCCGAAATTGCCGAATAATCTTCTCTCATAAGTAAAGCATTGTGAAGTATTGAACAAGCACCAATACAAGCAACAGAAATTTTGAATTCTTCTTCTATAGGTTGATTCAAAATCCCCCAATTTCGTAAACTTGCTAGGGTTCTAAGAGCTGCCAATCGCATTTTTCGGTGTTTAGAATTGAAATTCTGTTCACATGAACCAAGTACTGGATCAACAAAAGGAACTATCAACCAAGGAAGTAATGGATACCCATTATCTCCAATTAGGTATTTAGGTACTTCAATTCCATTCAAATTAATTGGAGCAGAATTCAATAATTTCCCTTCTTCAATATCCCTAAACAAATTTGAAGACTTTAAAACCCTAGAATTCCCTTTATCACCACGAAAACCAGCCACAATACTCAAAATTCTCAATGAAGAATCAACAACAATTTGTGCATCAATTGTTTCTTCCTGAAGAAACCCCTCGTTTTTAAACTTAAATCGAGCACAATCAATAACTCCACAACAATTAGGAACCCCATTAATACGTTCAAAATCTGAGGAAATTGAATCTAGTTCATTTGAACAAGGAAAAGCAATCCAAAACCTAAAATTAGTACAAAGAACTCTACATAACTGTTTAGTACAAAACCTAGAAGTAGATTCAGAAACACCAAATCTTTTAGAAACTTGAGAATAATCAGAACCAGTAGCAAGTCGGAAAAGACCAATTCCGAGACGAATATGAGGAGAAAGATTAAGAGGTGAATCAATTGGATCTCTACATTCTAATAAAGGTTCTAATAAACCAGATAACCATTCAAAAGTTGTAGAATTCATCCGAAAAAATACCTTAAATGAATCAATAAGCGTAAGATTAACAAGATCGAGTTGATTATCATCCTCCACCTCTGAGTTCTGGTGGTGGTGGTCCTGGTGGTGGTGGTGGATTCGTTTCCGTTTCCGGGAGGAGGAGGAGGAGAGGAGAGAGAAAGTGGTGGAAAATTGAGAAGAAGAGAGAAAGTGAAGGATGAGAGATGAAAGTTGAGGAGGAGAGAGATTGAAGTTGAAATTGTTAGTAGGAGAAAGAAGAAGAATTAGAAGAGGAAGAATTTGAGAGAGAATGGAAGAGAGTGAAGTTGCCAAAATCTTTTTTCGAGAATCCTCCATTGATTTTGTTTTTTGGGGTTTTTTTCTGAGGATGTGGACTTTTATCTGACTCGTTTGTCGGGAATCAATCCTCAATCAAATCGTTATCATTTCGTTTTTTTGCCAACTATAAAAGCTATTGAGACATCAAATATCCCGGGGGTAAAACAAAGATAGGTTCATCTGACCGTCATTTTGATATAATGCGTATCTCAATGGTTTATATTTCACTGATGGGACGTCCGGATCATTCATTTCCACTCCTCCGGGATATCATCGAACCTTTTGCAGCGTTGACCTCTCTCACCGAGTGGTACTTGGTGGAAAGGGTATGTCGGAATGTCCGCCGGACTTAGCTTCCTGGCCCCAAAATTAAAATTCTGGGTCCATTCAATTAGTCCATCACTCAAAATTACGAATTTCTTTGACCATTATCTCCTTTTGACTGGTCCATTCTTTGTGTTTGTTGACTATCCGGAACATCCGGTTCGGACTGACCACCAACTCAATGCTAGTAAGAAAGTAAGTAATATAATGAATTTGTGGTTTACATGAAAAGTTTAGCTGATGAAACATCAATCGATTCTTATGTTTTCACACATTACATAGTTTGACTAATTTAGTTCACCGTTTAGCTTATGAAACATCAATCAATTCTTATTTTTTCCTTTGTTTTCTTTTATCCTAAGATGGCGCGTGTTCATGGATCCGGAACATCCGGTTCGGACTGACCACCAACTTAATGCTAGTAAGAAAGTAAGTAATATAATGAATTTGTGGTTTACATGAAAAGTTTAGCTGATGAAACATCAATCGATTCTTATGTTTTCACACATTACATAGTTTGACTAATTTAGTTCACCGTTTAGCTTATGAAACATCAATCAATTCTTATTTTTTCCTTTGTTTTCTTTTATCCTAAGATGGCGCGTGTTCATGGATGATTAATATAGAGGATTAGTTCTTTTTCATATAGAACTTTCGATCAAAAGTTAAATTAATATCAATTAACCAAAAGATGAAATCAGTAAACAATATGAAATCACCTTTAGTGTAATCCGATAGCTTTACAAAAACTTAAGAAACTACAAAATTAGATGTTTGGTTTTTCAGACAGAAAAAAAGATTAATATCAACAAGCATTAATCATTAGCCACTAAGTATGAACCAATTGAATGAACCACTTTGCGTGGGAGTAGGAAATTACAATCAATAGGAAACTCCACAAATTTTAGAGAGTCAATAATAACTGTTTCTTGAATCAACTGACTTAGATGATGAACAAGTTATGGTTACGTTGATCAAAATATGATGAGATTACGAGGAAAAACTTGATACTAATATTGATGTAATTGAAATTAAAAAAAACTCGATTCCGGGCTTCCGGCGAACTGTGATCATTGAATCGGCTACTGTAATCGGTTAAGCGAAAGCGAGATAGGATCGAACTATACTCGTTAGGGCTTGAGAAATTGAGACATTAAGGATTGAGAAATTGATACGTAAAGGACTAAGAGATTGAGGGGTTGAGAAATTGGGAGAAGAATGAATTCTAGTGAAAACAGGCAAAGAAATGTAATTTACATGGAAGATTGCTTTGGGTGCCTTGAAATGTTGCTCTGATCGCTCTGGTAGTCTGGTGTGCTACTTTCGACTCCCAATAGGTTTATTTTAGGGCGCCTAAAGTGGAGGCAATTAATTCAGAAAAAATTAATGACTTTTCCACGCTAACCAAAATGAAAATAAAGTAATCAATATACACTTAAAATGTTGACAAAATGTTTTAACGTTACTTATACACTATATATTTTTAAGTTGTTTAATGAATAATATAGATCACATTAAATTGTTCATGAAACTAAACTCGTAGTATGAAATTTCTAGTGATAGCTTGAAATAATTTTCTAATAAAGTTTCTTTGATATGTCAGCTGTATAACAACTAAGTAATTAGACTCTTAGATGATCAAAGAGAACATAATAAATGTTAGAGACGATAATAGATACATGTACACCTAAGATTCTATGTCAGAATTGGCTAAGATAAAACTGAAAACTATATAAATGCTTCGGTACAAAAAATTTATAAATAAGAGAGACATTCATACTCACGAAGTCTAATTTCATTTGTACTAGTTTAAAAAACAAGGTTGAAATATCCCTAAAACCGAGAAACCTAGAATATTTGAAATCTCATTGAATACAATAAGAATTTGTGGAATTTTCTTCTGCAACCAACCCTTGGTTGGTGTCGTAAGAGGTATAATCTTCCACCTTAGAGGTCAAGGGTTGGAGGCACACGCTGAACAATTTAAACAAAAACTTGTGGAATTCTAAAGGGTGCCAACAACAAATAAGTAGGGCGCTTACAAAACCACCCTAAGTAAAAATAGTGTTGGTCACGGGAGTCGAACCGAGTGGCGTATCCAGGATTTACTTTGAGGGGGGTCTAAAAAATTTGTTTGAAATTCAGTTCAAAGTAGATTAAAAAATACTAAAATTAGTCAGGAAAATTCGACCAATTTTAGAAATTCTAAAAACCTAAACTAACACCACAAAAAGAAGTTGTGGGATTTGAACCCACGACTTCCTTTTTTTTTTGTTGAGGAAAACACAAAAAAAACGAAACCACAAAGCAGTTACACCTTCAACTCATACTTCATTCTCTCCTTCGAATGCCACGTACGACTGATCCCCTGTTTTCTGCCCCACTTGGCTAAAGCATCAGCTAAAATATTTGTATGTCTCGGGCTGTAGTGAAATAGTATTTGCTCGAAGTTGATACAGAGGGCTTTGATGCTTTCCATGTGATGAAGTGACTGCCAGTTTATTGTCGTGTTGTTGTCCTTGATATGATTTATCAGATTGTTATTATCGCTTTCGATGAAGAGATGAGAGATTTTGAGCTCCGCAGCCCATTGTACTGCCTTCAGAATTGCCAAACATTCGCATTCCTCCGCCGTCTGTCCCAACGGAATAATAAAAGATATATAGGTGTATGCACGGTCTCGAACCCGCGACCACTAGAGTGGTAAAACATCCTTTCAACCGTTGAGCTAACTAAGAATATTGTTATTAGTAGGAACCTACAACTACCTAAACTGTTAAGATGTTTTTTTTTCGTTTTTTAATCAAATATCGTATACTAAATCGGAAAAGTTGAGGGGGGTCTATAGACTCCCCTGGACCCTTCATAAATCTGCCACTGGTCGAACCCATGACGCAGGACATACGTTTCTCCGCTAAGCCATATACGTTACAAGTACATGATCTTAGTATTAAGAGCACTTACTCAGAAATTTAAGATTGGGCCCATGTTGGGGGCCGAGGGTGGATGCCCTGCCCCCCCCC
>BEHA01000356.1:437568-465842 GCA_002897215.1 Eschscholzia californica subsp. californica | reverse complement strand
AAAAAGAAACCGAAATATATGTTCTTACTCATGTTTTTATCTCGGCCTAATAGTTAGCATGTATATATTGGTATTCGTGTTATGTTCGTTGACAATCTTCTTAGTTTCCTGACATAACATCTTTAAAAATTTTCTTGTATTAGAGGATTTTGTCATGTTTGTAAATGCTGGGGGTGGGAGATTAAGTGAAGGAAACTCTAGTATGAAAATCGAAGCTGATAGCTTTTTCCAAGGAGGTCAACCATTAAGAACAGCTGAACCTATGAGTAGTTGTGGTGATTTTTCTTCGATTTATCAGTCAGCGAGAAGCGGGAATTTCTGCTACAAGTTTGAAAGTCTTCCCGCTGGCGATTATTTTGTCGATCTACACTTTGCAGAAATTATATACACTAGCGGACCCAAAGGAATGAGGGTGTTCAATGTTCTTTTGCAGGGAGAGAAAGTGAGTTAATCCTTTCATAAATAGCTTTAAAAGTTTGTAAACTTTTTCTATTGGTGTTAGTATTTGATTTGTTCTCTATTTGTTTGATCCTTTTAATGACTATCGATGATGACAGGTTCTATCTGAGTTGGATATCTATTCTATAGTGGGAGCCAATAAACCTCTGCAGCTGCTTGATGCCAGGGTCTCGGTGGCGGATAATGAAGCAATTGTATTAAGTTTCGAAGGGGTTCTTGGAAACCCATTAGTTAGCGGTATCTGCATAAGGAAAGCATCCAAGTTATCAGGTATTTTCTTATCGAAATGTCTTATCTAAGTATACTGAATCGATCATTTCGAACTAAAACCAGCCGCCTTTATTTACGTTAATTTAGCTCCTTTGATGAGACCGGATTACCTCACCTGCAACAACTGTGCTACTCAGATAGAAGTGCCCGCAGCTCAGGTTAGAAATGAATTTAAGGATCAAATTATAATAAATCTAATGTTTATGTACTTTGGTGCTTATCTGGTTCTCTTTTGATGTCTTTCCAGGGAAACCTTGTTCGACTTAAATCCACGGATAAGTATGAAAAGAAGATACATGAGTTGAGTACCCAGTGCAAACTTAAGACCAATGAATGTCATGAGGCTTGGATGTCTCTGACTGCTGCAAATGAACAGTTGGAGAAGGTCCGGATGGATCTGGACGATAAGATCTTCCGAGTCAACAGTCTCGGTAAGATGATAAATGATTTGATTCTGTAGCATGTATGAAATGTTTGATGTTTCCCAAGTAGGATGAGATAGAGAGAGAGATGTCCAGTACAAAGTACAAACTAACCATTTTAGCATTATTCTTACATTACCATTGATACACTCATCTTGACTATATTTCGATAAATTTATTGTTATTCTGCAGATCAAACCATGGAAAAGCAAGCAGCAAAGTTGAAAGATGTTTCTTGCACATATGAGCGCGATAAGAAGTTCTGGGTTGCAGCTATTAATGACTTGGAAGGAAAAATCAAGGTAAACTTCAACAAAAACAGACGATAGCCAATTACTTGTGTAGATAACAGATGGGAAAACCATTTTTCTTTGCTCACTAAGGCTCCTTCTGCAGACAATGAAACGAGAACACTTGCAGCTTTCACGTGAAGCTCACGATTGTGCTGATTCAGTTCCTGAACTGAATAAAATGGTATTCGCTGTTCAAGCTCTGGGTAAGTTTGACTTAAACACAATTTAGAGAGAGTTGTTGAAATCTATACATCTAATGGGTCTGTTTCTTTTCTGTAGTGGCACAATGTGAGGATCTTAAAGGGAAGTACGCCGAAGAGCAGGCAAAGAGAAAGAAACTTTTTAACCAAGTTCAGGAGTCGAAAGGCATGTTGGTTTAAATAACTCAACTATTATTACCCAATCATGTACCCGAATAATCTCAAAATGTTTACGTAGTTGTTATATTGCAGGAAATATCAGAGTTTTTTGTAGGTGCCGGCCATTAAGCAAGGGGGAGAGCTCAGCCGGGCATTCAATGGTTGTTGACTTCGATGCAGCCAAGGATGGAGATCTTGGAGTACTCACTGGTGGCTCTACCAGGAAGACCTTCAAGTTCGACCGAGTTTATACGCCAAAAGACGGTCAAGGTATTAAGGGACGAATGGGAAACATTATTACTTTGCCTTTGAATTTTGGGTAAAAACACTAACTTGGATTTCTTTTGCCATGACAGTTGATGTCTTTGTGGATGCTTCACCGATGGTGGTTTCAGTCTTGGATGGGTACAATGTTTGTATATTTGCATATGGGCAAACAGGGACCGGAAAGACGTTTACAATGGAGGGGCCTGCGAATAATAGAGGAGTCAATTATAGGACTCTCGAGGAATTGTTTAATATTGCAAAAGAAAGGAGTGAAACTTTTACTTACAGTATATCTGTAAGCGTGCTTGAAGTTTATAATGAGCAGATTAGAGACTTGCTTGCTACCTCCCCAACAACAAAAAAGTAAGTTCAAACGCTCTAAATACTAAAGAGATGTCCTAAAAAACTTTCTTGATTAGTCACTATGGTCATAATAAAGAATCGTTTTTGTGTCTTAGGTTGGAGATAAAGCAAGCTTCCGAAGGAGATCATCACGTTCCGGGAATTGTTGAAGCAAAAGTCGAGAGCATAAAGGAGGTATGGGATGTAATGCAAGCTGGAAGCAATGCTAGAGTTGTTGGATCGAATAATGTGAATGAACATAGTAGCAGATCTCACTGGTATGTGGCTCCAATTTTTCTTTCATGGATACTCCTTTTATTTTTTCCCCCATATAGTGTAGGAATGCTCGTATCTTATGTTTGGAGTCTTGTAGGATACGAGCAATCAATTAAAAGGGTATAATTTGAGTTTACCCTTGTGTTTACCTGCACATAAAATCATGTTAGGTGCATAAGATAGCGCTCTCAGTTACTAGCACTGGTACATAATTTGAAGACTGTTCATCTAAAGAACTTAATGCCTATAATATTCGCAAATAAATACTCATAAGTCATAACAATGTTGCCCTGTTTGAATTCTTTTCAAGTAGCAGTATTTGACACCGTGTACGAGTATCAGATACCCATACCCGTACCAGACATGTTATATATATATATGCCTATAATTTTTTATTGATATTCATTTTCATCTTTGGTTCAGCATGCTCTGCGTAACGGTAAAAGCAAAAAACCTAATGAATGGGGAGAGCACGAAAAGCAAACTTTGGCTTGTGGATTTGGCGGGAAGTGAGAGACTTGCAAAGACTGATGTGCAAGGGGAACGACTAAAAGAAGCTCAAAACATCAACCGATCACTCTCAGCTCTTGGGGACGTAATATCCGCTCTCGCAAACAAAAGCAGCCACATCCCATACAGGTATATTGCTCATCTACCTGACCCTGTACTACCTTTGTATACATATTATTTCATGGGCCCTTTTAAACTTATTATTTCTCGGGTCCTTTACAGGAACTCGAAGCTGACACATCTACTTCAAGATTCATTAGGTATGTCCAAGTTGAATAAGAGCGGAAATCGAAGTCTTTTATTGGTTCGAGTTCTCAATTGCTTCACCAATGAGAGCTTGATTCATAAGGGAAACGGACCAAAACATGGGAATGGGGTTTCGTATATATAATATGTGTGTGTGTGTGTGCGTGCGTGTGTGTGTGCGTGCGTGTGTGTGTGTGTGTGTGCGTGTGTGTGTGTGTGTGTGTGTGTGTGTGCGTGCGTGCGTGCGTGCGTGCGTGCGTGCGTGCGTGCGTGCGTGCGTGCGTGCGTGTGCGCGTGCGTGTGCGTGTGTGTGTGCGTGTGTGCGTGTTTAGTTTCTCTCTTATGTTTCAGCACTTAACTTTTAAGGCTTACATTTCAGGGGGTGACTCGAAGACATTGATGTTTGTGCAAATCAGTCCGTCAGAGAATGACTTGGGCGAGACACTAAGTTCATTAAACTTTGCAACAAGAGTACGAGGGGTTGAGTTGGGTCCTGCAAAGAAGCAAATCGATACGGGTGAGCTTCAAAAGTTGAAAACCCTGGTAAGATTACCACTGAATAAAAGCGATTTAGAAGCACCTTCAGTCTTAAGTTTCTTTGTATCATAAAGATTTCATCTTTATTGCTAAAGTGTTATTTTTCTCTTGTGTGTAAATCATGAAGCTTGATAAATCAAGACAAGAATTAAGGTCGAAAGATGAGTCTCTACGTAAGCTAGAAGAGAACATACAGAACTTAGAAGCGAAAGCAAGATCGAAAGATCAGATGTTCAAAAACCAACAAGAAAAGGTAAAAGAACTTGAAGGACAGCTTGATTCAAAAATGGAGGTGAATAACCAGTGGGAGAAGCAAATTGGTCAAGTAACTGAGAAATTGAAGGGAAAGGAAGAGACTTGCATTTCTCTTCAACAAAAAGTTAGTCTTATTTTACTTAAAGCTTATTCTTCCTTTCTCATTATACGAGAAACAATAGTTTGATCCATTTTTATTTTTTTCTATCTTGTTCAGGTCAAGGAGCTTGAACAAAAACTGAAAGAGCAAGAACACTTGGAGTCTTTGACACTTCAACAGAAGGTTTTTTGCAACTTCTTCCTTTGAAATTACTTGCAATGTGGATGGACTGAGAAAAGCCCATCATGGTGTTCTAGAACCCGAGAATGATTTCTTTTGAAAATTTTGTATGCAGGTTAAAGAGTTTGAAAGCAAGCTGAAAGAGAGAACAGAACAACATTCAGATACCGTGATTATCCTTCAACATAAGGTTTGTTGGAACTGAGGGCTCGAGGTGTTTTTAATAACCCGTTTGAGGGTTTATGGTTTTAAGTATAGGGGTTTTCATATCCGGACGTTTTCTTATCTGTGTTAAACAGGTCAAGGAACTCGAAAACAGGCTGAAAGACCGAGAACAGAACTTGGAGTCATCATTTATTCTTCATCAGAAGGTTTGTTTAAACAATTCTGCTCGAATCGTTTTCAAAAATTAAAAAATTTGTATGACAGGTTCCAGAGAGATTGAGACAATTTTAGAGGTATGTCCATAGCTGTACTAACTTAAAACCTATACTTGATATGACAGATTAAGGAGCTTGAAATCAAACTCAGAGATCGAGATCAACAGTTAGAGTCGACATTACAAAAATCTCATTTTGATGAGACGATCCGAGCTACTCCAAGTGAAAGAAAAGCCCGGGTAAGTGAGGAATATGTCAGTGAGAATGATCCTCAAATCCTACGAAGCGTGAACTCTGTCAACCGGACGAGAACTCAGGAGTCTAGTCTGCTGAGAGGGGCGGATCCTCTTAGGGAAGTAAGACGGAAACGGGAAATTAGAAGTGATACGGACAATGGTTATGGGACTTACGGCCCATCGACTTTAATCGAGAAGAAGATAATGCCGACTGAATTGAAGAAAGCTAGGCAACAGTATCCAATAGAAGTTGAAAAACCCAGACAAGTTGAGACATCAAAGGCATTTGCAAGACTAACAAGAACGACGAAATCTGTAGTTAATTCTCATCGACTCTCTTCTCATGGCAGAGTTAACAAAGATTTGGTTGTGTCGATCAAAGAAAGAGATAAAACAAGAGGATGGTCAAGATAGATGGTAAACAAACAGAGGTTTGTTTTGCTATTCTTTCTTCTTCCTCTTCCTTCCCCATTGTTAATATTCAGAATGGGTGTATTGAATTCTGCAACTACATTCAAAGTTTCACTTGAGGAAACATTTGTTTCCATCTGATATATTTTTCGATAATTTATTCGATTTGTATCTGTAAGAACTAAGAAGAAGGCTTATTCTTTCAAGAATGCAGATAATATAATCTTGAGTGATGTGTCATTCTTGCTTGTCTCACTGAACCATACAGTCTATTAATGGGGGATGTATCTTAGAAAGTATATGCCTACAAAATTTTACTGTGAAACGTTGTGAGGACTTCTTTAGGGCTATAACATTAAGTTGTGTAACCTTATCACTTAGGCCATGCTTGGAACGCGAGAGTGGAAGGGTTAGTAAAAATCACATGCTATAGTAACGTTTAGTGCATATGAATGCATGAGGAATCACATTCCCGACGTAACAGAATTCCCCCTTAAACGAGATATTTTGGAACCAGGGTTGGGTGGGTTGGGCGTCCGTTACCAAATTTACTCAACCAAGTCTTCATTTGGTTTGTTGGAGTCTGATTTCCGTTGGTTTCGTTTGGTTTGGTTGATCAGTCATTAAATTTAACAAGTTTCATGGGAAGCCCAAATGAACATCTTCAAATTGCATTTTTGAGAACTTCACAAATATTTAACACAAACTAACAAGATAATATAACTAGTGAATGAGTCATGAAATTTGTCACATAGACCTGACTGCCGCCGTCGAACCAGTCTGGCTTGGCTTGGCCCTGTCTGGCTTGGCTTGGCCCTGTCTGGCCAAAGAAAGTTATCTGTTTAGTGTGAGAGAGAGAGAAAGAGAGGTTTGGTTTCTTTTGGGGGGAGAGATAGAGGGGAAGAGACACTAATCCTACCTACCAATCATCAAGTAAAGGAGGAAAATGAAAGGAGAAATCAAACCTAATAAATATTTGGAGTTCAAATTGTTAGGTAGAGTATTAATTAAAAACAGTTGACAAACAAAATTTAATCTTTTACAGATCTCTTTTTTAAAGTTCAACCACAACTTAAAACCAACTAAGTTGATTAAAACATCTCATGCAATAGAACACCCAGAGCTTTACCCGTTTCATCTCTCTCTCTCTAAACTTACCTACTAATCTCAGTAGGGAGTTCTAGCTCTGTTCAGACTTACCATTCTACCGGAACCATCTTGTTGTGATCCCCTGCCTGTCAAACCTGACTGGTAACTCCTCCCAGCACCTCCTCCGTGAGCAGCGTCATGGTAGCGTCCACTCTGCTGATAGCTCCCGCCACGAGTTTGCCCTGTTCTATCCTTAAAATATCCACCACCACCACCAGCGGCCCTTCCACCACCATATCCCAACCTTCCTCCTCCGTAGCCACCACCTTGTCTTCCCTGAGGATTATCCTGCCACTTTGTAGCTGCCCCTGCATAATCTTGACCATCTCTATTACGTCTTGAGGGAACACCATCTAGACTTCCGCCTGTTCTAGCCTCAAATGCCTTTTCGTTGCTATCGGCAAGTATTGCCAGCTTCTCTGCCAACTGGAAAGCAAGACCCTGCAACCTCGTTTGACCTACATTATGGAAAATAATGCAACGAGTAGGTTGGTCCCAGCTTGCATGGAGTTCTTCCATGATCATCATCTTGCTAACAATGCTGTGGGCATGAGCTTCGGATAGGTCAAACATTTTAGTAAGCTCGTTCAAGCTCAGGGAGTCGTAAGATGAGGAGTAGGTCAATAAGTATGTCTTCAGAGCTTCTTCCTTGATCTTCGTCTTGAGCATCTCAAGAACATTTTCTCGGTTCTTTATCAGCCTCCATGTGTCAAGGGACTTGATTACGTCAAAGGCTTTCTGGAAGTCACCCTTGGTAAGAGCTCTGGTGGCAGCTACAATATGATCACGGACATTTTCAGGTGGTCCTGTGAAAGTCTGCCTTTCGCTTACTTCAAGTAACCTTCGGAAGGTCCTGCTTATTACTCTGTGTTTAGGATCATGTGTGCTGGCCGCCATGTTTGGTACTTCCAGGAGCATGGCACATATCAGATGCACAGCTTCCAAAAGCTCCAGACTGATGTGCATGTGATATGGCATTTGCCTTCTCCTTTCCAGCTTTTCCTGATAAGATGCAAACAGAACTCAATAACCAGGATACCAAAGAACCTATGTTTATGAATATTTAGTTACGGTCTCCTGGTGAACTACAGACATAGTAAAACTTTCTTATCATAGTGAATTCTCCGTGTAAGCTTCGTAGTATAGTACAGTATCAACATAACATTAGCTTCAAATTTCAGATATTGCATAGTGTGAAGAAACGGAAAGTTTCACTAGTTAGTGCCAGTTAAAACTGGTCCGAGTGGTTCGCAAAATAAATACGCACAAACTTAGCATTTCCATGCCCCACATATACACAACATAGACAATTAGAACATAGTTATGGAGCAAATCTAACTCAGTAAATTTAGCAGCAGGTGGTGCTCATGACTTGACCCAGAAATTCGCTGGAGTGACATATGATCCATGAGAAAATTCACCAAATTAACAATTTTTTCTTACCCAATGTTACCTAATACACGGATCACCCTGCTACGTGGTACGGGTACCGATACACGGTACGCTACCTTGTGAGTATCGGATACGCTAGGGTTATACTTCTTTGATCAGCTAGTACGACTGCAGTACGTTTTGGACTATTTTCCTAGGCAACTCTTTGTGATTCATTTATGATAGATGCATCCTATCTCCCTAAAACATAAAATCTAACAACTTAACTACAAAATTGTTGTAGTTAACTACCAACTAGTCGAGTTTATAGATTCTTACAAAAACTTCGGGTTAATTAAGACTAAAAAATTTGGTACGCTAAATTTGGGGTATTGGACCGAGAACCTACCCAAAAAGGGTAGAAGTGTACGGGGAATCGGGTAAGCAGTACACGAGGGGAGGGATAGTATCTGGTAACTATGTTCTTACCTTCTCCGGTTCAATCGAGAACTGCTGACAGTATGTAATTTATGTCCCAACTTGAAATACAGTAAATTATGATAAAATGATATATCTCATAAAGATCTTAGCTAATAGTAATTATTGTAGAGCTAGAGCACACCATATCTCTTAATTCCTAAGGCATAAGTTTTCTTACAAGTGAAAAAATATTTCATTAAGTTTCCAAAAAAAAAAAATTATTTCGTTCAGAAAAGAATGGACAGATGAATACCTGCTCTGGAGTCTTCTCGTGGTAACGGTTTTGTGAAACTCCTTGTGCAAGTAACTCTCTCACCCTTCCGCCAGCATAAAGTTCAGAAAGGCAACCATGTGCCTCCGTGACAAGCCCAACTCTAAATGCGCATAGACCGAGTTGGGCCATAGCCCTGTTAAATAGAATCTGGGTAGAAATATCCATGTTCTGAATTCCGTCCTGCAAGTGACTCATTAGCAACAAATCTCGTGAGTTTGAGAACTCATCCATTATAGCATGGTGATATATATCACATAACATTGCACGAGCTTTGGTCCGCTCGTCCCCGTGCTTGTAAATAAGACCAACCAATTCATCCATCAATGTTCTACAGTTATCAGGGAAAGTGGGTCGTCTAGGAACAAGTTCAGGAGTAACAACAAAAGCTGGTGGGCCTCTACTCTCCTCCACCACTTGGGCTTCCTCATGTCCCTCAACTGCACCATTTTCTCCTCCCTCCGTCTGCTCCGATAGTTTCTTCATTGCATCATAAACTTCTTGAGGCTTGTAGTAAACAAGTTCAACCCGCCGCAAGGCAACTTTTGAAGCTGCCTTGACATCCCCAATCCTTTCTAGATACTCTTGAACATTTTGAGCAATAACAGAGAACAAGGGCTCATCTCTAAGCCTCTCTACATACTCACGAGTGTGGGGATCAATACACTGCAAACTCTTGAAGAACTCTACATCTATCCTCTCAAGGAATGCCACCAAGTTCCCCCATACCCGTATAGTACCCTTGAAATCTGCACCTTTCTGACTTTCTTTCTCTTCGGGTTCCGCAGTATCATCCACAACTATGTTCGGAAACTGCTGAAGGATGTCAAGTACAACAAGCATGTTTTTCACACACTTCTTCCACACATTGATAGGCATGTGCCCACTGAGACTTGGGTTCACATCAAATTGAGCGGAAACGACACTAAAAAGGATCTCGAGCTTCTGAGCAGGGGTTTTCGCGACCTTCAGCAAGAAACTAAGTTGTTCAACCTGCTCAACCCTTCCAGTTCCCTTTCGACCCCTAGCAGCTACTATCTCCTTGAGCTTTTTGTCAACAGATTCCCAAGTGATCTCGCTTGGATCCTTCATGAATTGCTTGTCCATTAACTTGTCTTTCTTGCTCTTCTTCTTCTCCCATCCATCACCGCCTTCAGGTACGTCATCCCCATCACCTTCCGAATCTTCCGAATCATCCGACTCTGGCAATATCTCAGATGGATCAACTTCTGAACCCGAATCCGTCTCTTCCTCCTCTTCATCCGGTTTCCCCTCATCTTCACTCACAGGATTCTCCCTGAACTTATTGATCAAATCCTCATATTGCTTATTGTTCTTCTTGAGTTTCTGTTTCATGGTATTCAAGGCCTTAGCATTGCTAGTACTCATCTTTTTCTTGGCTTCCTTATTTGCCATGGCCTCACTCAAGAAGTCTTCCAACATCACAAGAGCTCTAATGTAAAGAGTAGGAGCCTTTTCAGATTCAGTGACTCGAATAACCTTCTCAAGTTGCTTGTTGAGCTTATCAAAACTCTCTTGAAGACTGACCCAGTCATTAATCTTCTTGGCATTGTTCATCTGGTCAACAGTGGCAGATAGTTCTTCAAATCGCTTGTCTTTGGCAGACCGGACAACACGCCTCTGACCCTCATCTTCATCACTATCATCTGCATTTCCAGACATGTATTTGTGAGCACCACCACCACCTACAGGCCCACCGGTTTCTCCACCAATGACATCTTCTTCCTCTTCTTCGAATTCATTATCTGTATCTTCCTCATCGGTACTATTGCCCTGTTAAAAAAAAGTTTCATTTTCAAAAAAAATCTCATTTTCGCCTACATTTCGGTAGTTAGGTAAGTAGAGTTAGGAGTAGAAGTAAATGTAAAACCTACCCGAGCAAAGAAACGCGACATCTTGCTTTGTTAACGAAGTTGGGGAAACTAACTCTCTGCAAAACAAAATTTGAGAAATCAGAGAAAGAAACCCTAATTTCACTCAAAATATTCAGATTACAGGTGAATCGGGAATAGGGAGGGGGAAATTCCCTTTTCTTCGACAAAGTTGAATTAAAAACCACTCAAACTAGGGTTTACAAGAATCTCCAATGAATGAAATCTTCCTATCTAATCAAATAATCGACTAACCTAGAAACCCCTATAATTTCCACATGAATTTTAACATGCAAATTTTTATGAAGAAAATAATCTATGTGTTTGTCAAATTAACTGTTAGATATCAAAATTAACATACAGAAAATCTGAGAAAAATCAAACCTTGAAGGGAATTCTACGATTTGTTTAAAGATCGGCAGGTTGTGAGCCAAATAACAATCAAGCACCGAGCTAGGGTTTGTGAGAGTGTGGATTTACACTTTTTATAGTGGCGTCAAATGGGCAGGGTGGGGCACCCCGGCCCGTTGCGACAAGGCTGACCCGTGGGTTTGCCTGTGACTGGGTCTGAGTAGGGCTGGGAATCGGGCTCGGGCGGTCCGGGCCCAACATCATCATGTCCGATTGGTTTTCCGGTCCGGGTCGGGCAAAATCTAAAAGTCACTTGCCCAAAGCCCGCCCGCGACCGGATTTATTCTTCGAGTACTCGGGTATCGGTCCGGTACAACCCAAACTACTAAACCTTTTAGGGCCAAATTAGGGCAACATTTTGGGGCCAAATTTGAGGCAAAATTAGGGCAATATTTTAGGTCAAAAATTAAGGAAATCTTTTAGGGCAAAATATCAGAACAAAAATTAGGACAAAAATTCTTAGGATGGAACATGATAAAGCAAGATGAACACATGATGAAACAAGATGAAACATGATGAAACACATCTGAAGAAATTGATTTAGTTCAACACAAATCGATTTTACAAATTCACATAAGTCCAGAAGCACAAAATATACTCAAAATAAAATTCAAAATAAATTTTTTAATGTGAAAATAGTCTTAAACTTCATATCATATTAGACATGGTTGGGGTCGTGGAAAGTTTATCGTAGTACGCAGGTTGGTCATCTATCATGCATAAACGGTCGCAAAGCGCTGACTTGTCGTGGAAAACAGGTTTAGGGACCAACGGGCTTAGTTTTCAAAAAACAGGTTTAGGGACCAACGGGCTGACATATTCGTAATAGGTCACAACACGACAGTGTGTTGTCTCGTCTTCTAAACAAGCTTGATTGGATTGCTTCGGAGTCGACACGACTCGTTTGCCACCACTAGCTACATTGCCATTATTATTTATTAGGCAATCTCGTTTATAACGTGACAATCACTAACTACACCCTCATTTTTTTTAGCTCGATATGGCTTGCACATTGCTCGCGTTGTGCAAAGGTCACTGTTACACAAGTCGATTTTGTGTTGTGCAAAATTGTGGTAGGTGGTGTCCCCCGTTTGAACGAGTGGATAACGAGTTTTGGAAACCTAAATTTCCAAACCCACCACACCCCCACGGACGCAAGCCGGGGCACGACACGACCATGTCAATCTGACTCATCTCCTAACCAGGTCGTGCCAATCTATTTTCGGGTTGGACACGGCTCGTTTGCCACCACTAAGGCACTAACTACACCCACATTATTCTTTATTAGGCAATAGAGTTTATGACATGACAACCAAATAAAAGAGATGATAGTTTGGAGGAGCCAAAGGATAGCAATGTCATGTTTCCTCACCAATCTCCTTCTTAACAACAACACCGTCAAAATCTCTCCTCATTTCCCTACTCCATTATCTCTTCCTTCACTCCACAACCATCTCTATCTCCCAACGGTAAACCCTCTCTCTCTCTCTCTCTAAGTTTGTGCATACTTCTAACCATACAACTCATTACTCCCAACGAATTTCTAGGGTTTTTTCAGCTGGAATTACCGTTCATTAACCCGCAGGATCTGTTCAAGAACCAGTGACTCTAAAAGAATGGGTGATAAAGTCTTCTCAACTCTAGAAAATTTACAAAATTCGGACCAAGTATCTTATCTCACGCAGAAAGAAGCTGCTGAGATTGATGAAATACTCATGGGGCCTCTAGGGTTTAGCGTCGATCAGTTAATGGTTAGTCAAGTTTGCATTTTTTTTCCCCTTATTTTCTCACTAAACACGTTCCCCACCCCAATTTTGTCATAATTGATTGATTTTCTGTCTTGTTTTTAATTTGAAGGAATTGGCTGGGCTAAGTGTTGCTACATCAATCGCTGAGGTATATGGATTCTCACTATCTTTCATTGTCATATAGATGATATTATCTTTTTCTAGTTGCAAGACAGGTGTAATTTAGCACACCTTTTTTTAGTCGAATCTATGAGCACATGTAGCTAAAATGAGTTAGATTATGATATTTGCGGAAATCGTCGAAAGTTTGAGCTGGTTTGGATACAAGTTGAAAGAATATCTTGTTCTGTAAATCCGTTTCACCACATGACTAGTATTTAGAAAAATAAAAGTGAGTGACTTAGATTGGTATTTCTTTATGCGGGTAAGTTCTGTAATAACTGTGTGAGATTGTTTCATTACAACTTTCTTCTTTTATTTTCATATCAAGTGACATGGGTAACTAAGAAAGTATGAATATTCCGCTTCGTACTATCGAGTGAGTTGCTTCCCTTTTGATATAAGAGTTGTGAAACTGTTTTCACATCTATGGGGAGCTCGATGAGTGTTCTTGGTGAGGGGTGTTTGAATATTTTGATATGCAAGAACAAGAACAAGTAGAGTTTTAAGGACGGACATAGGATTTTAGCTGCACATTTTATCAACTATTGTGTTTCCACGTCATGCAATACCTTGGTGGATTTTTTGTACTCTGAAACCAAAGACCGATTGTTTTACTTTACTTAGCATCTCCAAACATTCTTTTTGTTATTTATATTGGACAAGCAAATCTATTGACAGAATACTTGTTCTGGTTCTTTATCAAGGCTAATTAGGTTACTAGAAAATGTCGAGTTAAACAGAAGTAACTAGTAGAGATAAAGATGAGTAGACTCAATAGAGCTTTGTTTTGCTGATATTTTCCGAACTTATTGATTGGGGTTTGTGGTCAGAGATTTATTGTTTAATTAAGAACATTTACTACATCAGAGTACTAGAGCTTTTACATGACAACACTATCTTCATCCCGGTCATTCTCAGCTTAAACTTAAAATAATAGTGGGATACCTGGTTGCTGTTATGCTGTGGAACAAGTGTTGCTTGGGTCTGTATATTTTTGCTTATCTATCTGAAAATTGCAATAATTGTGGGTTCCAAGATTATCATTCCGCTGCTGAACACACATTTATTGTTTCTGTATTGTCTTTGAAACAGTTACCGTTCCCATATTTTACCAGAGAGCGTAATGCCATAATGTCATTTGGAGAGGCTATGTTTTAGGTGACTGATTAAGAGGCTATGTTTTAGGTGACTGATTAAGAGGCTGTGTTGTGTCAATTCTTTGCATATTTCCACAGAATGGCTACAAATTTCCATTTAATGTATCAAATCACATTTTTATATAACATACTCGAGCTTGTTTACAACTTTTGTTATTTTCTCTACTGTGCTAGGTATACAAACCAAGTGAGTACAACCGAGTTCTTGCATTATGTGGTCCTGGGAACAATGGTGGTGATGGTCTCGTAGCTGCTCGTCATCTACATCACTTTGGTTACAAACCAGTTATTTGTTACCCTAAACGTACCCCTAAGACTCTTTATAGTGGTTTGGTTACTCAGGTATTGTGCCGATACTGAAATTCATCTATTAGGCAAACACCATATCTTGATTTTCCCTGACAGATTCTCTAAATGTCTTAATATTCTAGCTCGAATCACTGTCAGTGCCTTTCCTGTCAGTAGAAGATCTGCCTCTGGACCTATCTAATGACTTTGATATCCTAGTAGATTCAATGTTTGGGTTCTCATTTCACGGTAATAATTCATTTCCTAGGTAACTCTTTCCCCTTGTACCATTATATATATATATATGTGCATGTATCTGCATATGAGCAAATTTCTAGACAAAGTTATTTTTTTTAATTGTCAGCGTGCCTCGAACCCTTTACTTCTAGGGTGGAAGACTAAACCTCTTACTACTCCAACCATGGGTTGTTGGCAACCATTTTAACAAAGTTGCTCAACCATGAAAGCCCTAATTAGTCAATCAGTTCTATATGGTCTGTATTTTCTTCGGACATGTTGGAGATTAGTAAAAAAGACCTTGTGCGTAAGGCCAAGCCAAGAAGTGAAGAACGAGCGAAAATCAAACTTAAAATCATACCACTCTTCCTGTTCAGAGATGAGTTGCTTATCACTTTTCCCTCTTCTGTTCCTTGACGCAACTCACGCAAGTTGAGCTTCGTCTTTTGAAAACCTTAGTTCTTAGGAGCTCTTTCAACTGCTCTAATCTAAGCTTCCATGTTGTCCTGCAAAATCATGGGAACCAATGTCCAAAAGAACCATGCTTGCATCTATTTAAAAGTGTGGTACTACTAAGTTTACTAACTTGGAAGATACACATTTACTTGAATTAGAAAGCGTAGCAGAGCATTATTATCTGCTTACCTTGAATCTTACAAATTACAATTCAAAATAATTATTTGCAATTAAACAGATATATGTCTTCTACTCTTCTCTTGTACATCACAAACTTGGCCATTTAGGATCAATTATTGATTTTCTAAGAATCAATAAGAGAAGTCATCTAATCTGTGTCTCAGACACTTAGCAAAATACAACAATGTCCCATAACAATTATACACCTTCGTTTTAGGTGCAGATCTTACATTGAGTTATTACTGCAGCATGAGAAATTATGGGATGTCATTATTTTGTGAGTGAGAAGTATTCTGTAATCGATATGTATAGATGCATGTAAGTATAACATCTACTTACTCAATATCTTAAACCTTTTCTCAATTTTCCAGGAGCACCGAGACCACCATTTGACGATCTCATCAGGAGGCTGGTTTGTTTGCGTAGCCAAGATCAGACTCGTCAGAGATCACCAGTCATTGTATCTGTAGACATTCCATCTGGGTGGGACGTCGAAGAAGGGGATGTTGGTGGGGAAGGGATTAAACCTGATATGCTGGTTCGTCTCTGAAACCTTCAATCTTTTCATATTTCAGTCACCGAACATTTCAAATCTTTTGAATATAAATCAATGAAGAATTATTTCAGGTCTCATTAACTGCTCCAAAGCTATGTGCCAAGAACTTTACTGGTCCGCATCATTTCCTTGGGGGTAGGTTTGTTCCGCCATCTATTGCGGAAAAGTTTAAGCTTCATCTCCCACCATATCCTGGCATCTCCATGTGTGTTCGGATTGGAAAGCCTCCACAAGTCGATATATCAGCTCTACGAGAAAATTATATTTCTCCGGAGTTTTTGGAGCATCAACTTGAGGCTGACCCTATAGATCAGGTATGAGACAACCCCTTATACATAGCGTATGATTATCATTAGTTACTTCGGAAGCATGGGGGTACGTGACAAACCTGATTAGTCAACTCTGGGTGGTAACTAATTGGGGCGGTCCTGACTTTTTTGTGGCTCGAAGCTATCTGAATAAAATGTGTCCCTATTTGGACCCTGAGACATGCCTTCTAATTCTAACATGAGGCAAGTACTGCGAATCTATAAAAAAATTTACATGACAATAATAAGAAATTAATAATGGAAGATGGCCCCGAAATTTTGTTGCCCAAGGCGAGGCTTTGCTTGCTTTGGGTTAGACCCAGGCCTAAGCAAATTTAGAATATCTACGTTCAGCAGCATAATCTAGTTAATCAAAGGTTTTCATAACTGTTGCAGTTCCGGAAATGGTTTGATGATGCATTGGCAGCGGGGTTACATGAACCAAATGCAATGGCCTTGTCAACTTCCAACAAAGATGGGAAACCGTACGCTTCTTCTCTTTTTTTTTTTTTTGCTTATAAATCCTCTAATCACAACTTAATAATGTATGCTGCTTTTATACTATTATATTTTAAGCCTTTGATTTTGGATGAAAACTCAGAACCCCCAATAGATCCAGAAGCTCGAAACTTAGTTTTCCATGAAAGTAAAACAAATTTGGAACTATCTCAATATTATTACTTATTAGTATAACAAGGTTTAGTTTAATGTTTGAAAGAGTAACATATAGGTAGTAGGAACGACGAGATCAGAATGTGTACCTTTTAGTATCATAGAGGAAACACAACAGTCAAGACCAGTGGGAGGCAATGGGTCATGTAAGTCCAAAGTTTTACAGAGCTAGAAATGAAAAGGTGATGTGTGAAAGAGGTCTTGTTTGATGAATGATATGTTTTCGTGTTCCAGATATTGAACCTTCCTTGAAAAATGTGGTTCTGGAGGGAGTTGAATTGTGACCGAGGTTTCTTTTTCTGAAGCAGACTTAGTAATACGATGAGAATTAGTTTATGCTAATGATTCACTTGTTCCAAGTGCCGATTTAGTCTGTATATTGTTTTTTATTCAACTAACCTGTGGTTGATGTATTTGATGTTGTCATTTCCATAGATCATCCCGAATGGTTTTGCTAAAAGGGGTCGATAAGGACGGCTTTGTATGGTTAGTACTATTTTCCGAACATTCTAAATCGTACTAGGTCAACACTTTTTTATGAGTTACATATGTGATATGTGTATATACCTTTTTGTGTTTGATACTGGTCGAGAATTTTACTTCTCATCTTCAATGCTCATTTTTAAGGTACACTAATTATGAAAGTCGGAAGGGACGTGAGTTATTAGAAAATCCTCGTGCTTCACTTCTTTTCTATTGGGATGGACTTAATCGTCAGGTAATTTGTTTAGACTCTTGTAACAAAATGCTCTATTTAGGGTCATCTATATTGATGGTTAAGACGATCTTGAGTTCTTGACAACATGACTTCGTGATTTGAGTGCTCCATATGTTATTATTATTATAATCTTTTTAGGAGTATAATGCCAAATGATTGTTTCACACAAATCACACGTGCCAGCTTTTATTTTGGTGAATGTTTTATGAGATATATTAGGAAAAGAGGAATTTGTGGAGATAATTATATGGGATAATTATGGGTGGTGGGGTTAGTTCATCTTCTTCGTGACTCTTTCAGTATATGGATGATTTAGGATGGTTTTGCTAATTATTCGTGAGGCGGGGTACTAGTAGAGAAATGGTAAAGGCCATGGGGTGAGAAAAATGTGGGAATGATTAGTGGGGACTGGGGATAGACCTTTCCAAGACGAATATATCTAACCATATGATTTTAGATTTCTGGACGAAGATGTAGGGCCAAAGTTTTCTATTGTAAGTTTGTAACATATTAGACATCAATCAATGATTTGTAGGTAAGAGTGGAAGGACCTGTAGAGAAGGTTCCTGAGGAAGAATCAGAGAAATACTACCATAGTCGACCTCGTGGAAGTCAGATCGGCGCCATAGTTAGCAAACAGGTCTGTGATTTCCTGTATCAGATCCTTTTTAACTGTCAGAACTTTAATGTGGTGTGTGCTCAGTATTTTCTTTCTTCTTTGACAGAGTAGTATTGTACCTGGAAGGGAAGTGCTTTATGAAGAATATGCAGACTTGGAAACTAAATTTTCTGATGGGTTAGTTATGAATGGTTTCTTTTCACTTAGTTTGAGTTTGCAGGATACTGAATCTTCGATTAACTTGCGAGATCCTCAACTTTTTTCCTCCTAATGTGTTAGTATGGAGTTAAAGCATATATGTATTTTTGAATGGTTTCTTCGAATATGTCCTACTGATTTATTTGTGATGAATTCACCAAATAGAGAAACTGAATTTGTTTTCTTTGAGTATGCAGAAGCTTGATCCCTAAACCCAATAACTGGGGAGGATACAGGCTTAAACCAGAGGTACTCGAGTTTTGGCAAGGACAACCGTCTCGCTTACATGATCGGTGTGTCAGCTCTGTCTCTCTCATATATTTTTAAACACCGTCTCTCTCAAATCTTTTACTTAATGATCATAAACTTCCATGTGAGTGCCTATAATTTTGGATTCATACCGGATTCCTTCGTTGATTCAACAGGTTGCAATATTCTCTTAAAGAGATCGATGGAAGGCAAGTGTGGGGAATTGATCGATTGGCACCATGACTAGCATCTTCTTTGTAATAAACTTTATCGCTTTCTACCTGCGATTTCTCGCTCTTAAATCATTATCCTTGTCAGTTTCATCTCTCTGTTCTATATATGGGAAATGCTAGTGGTAGCCCAACTATAAATTTGTTGTGAATCTGTAAATGTTGGTGGAATTGGGTTTGGTTGTTGCCATTTTAATGACCTTAATAATGTTATCTTGTATACATTTGTTCTGAAAACCTTAATTAAATTTCTGGAATAAAATCAAGTCTGAGATTTATTTGTCTTCTAGTTTTGGTTAATGTATTTCTTCGGCTTTGATTTTTTGGTGACATGTATGTCTCTCTACTGGTGAGAACAGGGCGTGATGGTAGGTCTTGTTTGTTTATGTCTTCCCCTAAACCACTACCCTATTTTAAAAAGAAAAAGATGATGGGGGTGGTTATCGGTGATGGTGGAATGGTTGCCGTTGTAGTCAAAGGTGATTAATGATGAAGAAAGAAGAAGATGGTCTTGAGGTGGAAATTGAAATGTAAAGAAGGGTACTTTCGCCTATTCCACATGTGCAATTCACACACTTGAAACTTAACTTCGAGTTGATGGTTTCTATCCACCTGCAAGTGTTAAATAAAAAATAACTGACATTTTTTTTTCTTCTTCTACTACAAGTAAACTACAACTTCTGTCACTTTAAAACCCTAGATGGATGAGGAAAACAAATCCCTCCATCTCTACTTAAAGAAGTTTTTCTAAGTGATTTTATGATAGAAAGTAATGATATTGATGAGGTAAAATACTAATTTTCTTTTTTATATTTTTCGTTTTTTTAGGAAGAATCAAATAAGATTTCACGAGCAAAATTCGTAGTGAAAGTGACGATTACTAGATTTTTGTAAAAATCCTATGAAAATTTATTACTTTTTCTAGAGACGTCCCACGAAATTATAGACAAATTTGTTGTAGTTTTCCATAAATTTTTCGAAGTAAAGCAGAACTTTCATAAGTTTTAATATTTCCTACCTTACTTTTATATATATATATATATATATATACTATTATATATAGCACAATGGTGTTTTTTGAGGTGAGCCGTTGATTTATCTCTTGGATATTCACGTCCGTCTGATTGTATTCTCAATTTTACTTATCTAACGGTTAAGATAGGTTCCACAATATTAGACAAGTAGTTAGAAACCACCCATTAAACATGTGGGTACCCAAAACCACCCATGTTTTATCTCACATTTGGATAAAAATATCAAATTTTACGTGTGGTTTTAATCTAATAATTAGTTAAGTAACTGTCTTTATCCTAAAATTTCTCCACTAACATTTTCCACTTTCACCGTTTTATCTACTTATATAATATATAATAGATGTTTCTTAACTAACTATTCTAAATTTCGGAATCCAGCATACCTCTCAATTTCAGGTTTGAATTTTAAATTAAACATTTTCTTGGAGATAAAGATGATAATCCCATTAAATTTTACATTTATCCTGTATGCTATCCTCTCTTTTTGATTTTTTTTCTTTAATGGTGTTTTATGTTAATTTAAGAGAATTTTTTTTCCATTAGTTAATTCTCTCCTCCACTCTTTAATTCTCCACCACCCCTTTGGTTTGTTTCCATGAACCTAAATAATTCATCCAAAGAAACAAAATCTTGCCGTCTTTAGTTGATGAAAGTTCATTATGTTTTTGGCCAAGGAGTCTTTTTGGAAGGCTTTTACCAATATCTTTGTGTGAATAATCTTCTATATTTAATAAATATTTTGATAATATGACTTTTCTTCAAACATGTCTAATTTCAATTGATCTCTACTTTTTACAGATTGAAGATGCATGATTAGAGATGGAGAGAGATGTTCAAGTTTTAAAGAGGATGATTGAATGTTCACTATGTTATATATTCCACTTCAAATAAACAATAAATATAGAAGGCGCCTTCGCCATCTTTATGCAAACTAAGGAGAGAAGAATGGTTCTTGCCATTGTATTTAAGTGTATTGTAAAAAAGATTGTCTTAATTGTTCTCTATTTTTACATATGTTAACTTCATATAATTGCAGCTCCAATAAAAGAGAAGGCGCATTCGCCATCTTTTATGCAAACTAAGGAGAGAAGTATGGTTCTCGCCATTGTATTTAAGTGTATTGTAAAAAAGATTGTATTAATCCTTCTCTATTTTTACATTTGTTCTTCATTTTGTTGTATTAAGAGTAAATAGATGAATTAGTTTATAAATGTTTGTCTCTCTCTCTTCCTCTCATATACCAAGATATTATCATTTTGTTAATATACAATGTAATTATTTTATAGATTTCTCTGTTTCTCTTATTGTAAATGTTGTTATTCAATTTAGTGTTTACATTTTCTACTATTGATGTTATCTCTATTTAATGACATTCTATACCTGTACGGCTGTACCCCCGGTATAATAGTTTTTATTATCAAACAACCATTTCAATTGTATCCTCATTTTTAGAAGAGACAATATTTTTTTTATAAGGAGTCATGATTTAATTGTCAGTTTCAAATTTATTGTTTATGCAAAATACTTGAATTTGTCATGGCCCCGCCTATTCTCCATCCTTACAAATTTATATTTTGAGCTAGAAGTTAAATTATTTAAGATTCCAAAGATAGGCACCATCAACTCGGACTAACATCCTATAATATATTATGTAAATTATACATTTTGTTGGTGAAAGAAAGTAGTAAAACTTATCTTTTTTGTTTAAATATATTTGTTTAAAGTTCTATGAAGAGTGAATTAATCTCTCTTTTTATAAAATTAAACTAGGTTCCCACCGCGCCCTACGGGCGCGGTAGATCCCTCTTGGCTAACGCCGTTGTGGTTTACTACACCCCGATTTTACGACTAAAGTGCTTTCGAGCATTTTCCGAGTATGTGTTAACGTGGAATCTATTTTGTGAGATCACATCACGTTGATTCGAGCTTACCCAAGAAGTGGATGCACATTGCTGCCCATTTTCACACAATGTGGGGTCAGGCGAGTAGCTGTCATCCGAAATCATGTACTGATTTCGAATGAAATCACGTACTGATTTCGGATGACAGGTAAACGCATGACACCAAAAGGTGTGAAAATGGGTTGCAATGTGCATCCACTTCTTGGGTAAGCTCGACTCAACGTGATGTGATCTCACAAAATAGATTCCACGTTAACACATACTCGGAAAATGCTCGAAAGCACTTTAGTCGTAAAATCGGGGTGTAGTAAACCACAACGGCGTTAGCCAAGAGGGATCTACCGCGCCCGTAGGGCGCGGTGGGAACCTAGTATATATATATTCTTTGAATGTTCTTAAATATTCTTTGCAATGTTCTCATAGAGCTGAAATTCCTAACCTAATTGAGCTCTTTACAATTGAGAGAATATACTATTCTTACTTATGCATCCTATATTTTTTTTTCGGTCAAGCTCAATCCATAGAGTTCACATCCTCCCATTCCATAATCAAATCATTATGAGAAGACGAAAGATCTAAATTATGATCTACCGTACAACAAGTTCGAACGACTGTTTCAACAAAACAAAAAAATAAAATAAAAAAGCCAAATTATCTAATTCTGTGGCAACTTAGCTTCCAATTTACCACTTGTTTGTGTGATTTCCACGAGAATATGGCAAGTAAGGATGCTTGCCACTAAACCTGGCAACACAAGTGAAGTTGCCAATTTCGTGGCAAGTTTGCTTCCCATTGGCCATTATTTCGTTGGATTCCCCTGGTCCGTTAGTAAACCGACTCTCCTCCTCCCATGAGATATGAGGGTTAAACCGACTCCCCTTCCGTCTTTTGTACTTTATTATTATATATATGTTTTCAGGTTGATTGTGTCATTCTTCCCATAAGCATCATCAACCTGTAAACATCTCTCTCTCTCTCTCTCTCTCTCTCTCTCTAGTATGAGGAATACGGTGATGAAAAGACAACGATGTTCAGTGCCGATGAGCCTCCTCCCCGACGATCTCATCACCGAAATACTTTTAAATTTACCAGTCAAATCTATTCATCGATTCAGGTCAGTATCCAAAACGTGGTGCTCTATGTTATCAAACCCTAATTTCACTGAACTTTACCTTAATCATGCTATTAAACATGACAAATCTAGTATCATCCTGAGTGACTTTATGATAGAAAGATCATACCTCATCGATTGTTATTCATTGGCATCTAATAAATCTCTAGATTTGATGGATCACCCATTCATCTCTGTTAGTGAATCCACCAAAATTACCATTGTTGGTTATTGTAATGGTTTAGTTTCCTATACTTCCAGTAGTGATGATAGGTTTCATATTTGGAACCCATCTACTAATGAATATAAAACATTACCAGTATCACCATGGGGTGACGTGAAAAAACTTCCGATTACCGCTGTGTCGTGTGGGTTGGGATATGATTGCAAGATTGATGATTACAAGTTTTTGATTATTTATAGTGTAACGGAAGGAGATAATTTTTTTAGTGGAGTCATGGTCCACACTTTAGGTTCGGAAACATGGAATACCATTGAAAACATTTCTTATAAAGTCTTCAACTACGGTTTTGGTGTGTTTCTTAATGGAGCTCTTCATTGGATAGGAACTCGGGCTGCTGTCGTAGGGAAGACATGCTCCTATGATGTTATACTTTCATTTGATATGGTTCACGAGAGTGTTAAGGATGCCCCATTACCTAAGGAATTGAACGAAAAACCCTCATTATCACTTAGTATGGGTGTTTTGAGAGACCATCTTTGCATATTTGATAATAACAAAAGTAAGGTTCAAACTCAAGTATGGATAATGAAGGAGGAGTATGGCGGCCGTGAGTCTTGGACTAAACTGTTCTCCATTCAAACAGACAATGACGGTTCATTTAGTTATTTCCTGAAGCCGATTAAGTGTTTCAATAACGGTCTCATGCTATTACAGAAAGGTAAGACAGATTTAGTTTTATATGACCAGAAGCAGAAAAGTCTTACTAAGCTTAGTTACTTGTCTCATGCTATCCAAGCAATCAGTTGTGTTGGGAGCTTAGTTTCACTAAATTCTAAAACATATTTGAAGCAAGAATTCCATGACCCAATGTAGTTCTTTTTAATGTTAATGTATGAACTTTCTATTTATTTCAATTTATGTCTTGAGGAAATTTTTACATGTTCTTTTTTTCATCTTTTCCTAAATTTAAGTAGAGTACCATGAAGATTTTGTATACACTTCTTTAGTGCTAAGCTTTAAAAAATCGGCCTGTCGACTAGCAGCCGAGCCACTTGTCCTTTTTGAGGACCGTTTAAATCGGCACCTAGATAGCAGACTAGACCCGAATCAACTATAGCAGTCGACTAACTAAGTTGGATATAAAAATTGCTTGCTTTGGGTCAGGCCCAGGGCCGAGCAAATTTAGAATATCTTTAGTAGCATAATCTAGTTAGTCTAAGGTTTTCATAATTCTCTTGCAGTTCCGGAAATGGTTTGATGATGCATTGGCTGCAGGGTTACATGAACCAAATGCAATGGCATTGTCAACTTCCAATAGAGATGGGAAACCGTATGCTTCTTCTCTATTTTGCTTATAAATCCTTTAATGTATGCTGCTTTTATATTTCCTATTTTGTTAAGCCTTTGATTATGAATGAAAACTCAGAACCCCCAACAGATCCAGAAGCTCGAAACTTAGTTTTCCACGCAATTAGAACAAATTTTGAACTATTTCAAATATTATTACTTATTAGTATAACAAGGTTTAGTTTAATGTTTGAAAGAGTAACATATAGATAGAAGGAACGGCGAGATCAGCATGTGTACCTTTTAGTATCATAGAGGACAAACAACAGTCAAGACCAGTGGGAAGCAATGGGTCATGTAAGTCGAAAGTTTCACAGAACTAGAAATGAGATGTGGGGAAGAGGTCTTGTTTGATGAATGATATATTTGCGTCTTCCAGATATTGAACCTTCCCGAAAAATGTGGTTCTGGAGAGAGTTGAATTGTGACAGAGCCACAGAGGTTTCTTTTTCTGAAGCGGACTTGGTAATACGATGAGAATTAGGGTTTATGCTAATGATTCACTTGTTCCAAGTGCCGATTTAATCTGTATATTTTTTTTATTCAACTAACATGTGCTTGATGTATTTGATGTTGTCATTTCCATAGTTCATCCCAAATAGTCTTGCTAAAAGGGGTCGATAAGGACGGCTTTGTATTATGGTTAGTACTATTTTCCGAACATTCTAAATCAACTAGGTCATGAATTTTATTGAGTTACATATGTCATATGTGTATTTACTTTTTTCTGTTTGATTCCGGTCGAGATTTTTTGTCATTGTCAATGCTCATTTTTAAGGTACACTAATTATGGAAGTTGGAAGGGACGTGAGTTATTAGAAAATCCTCGTGCTTCACTTCTTTTCTATTGGGATGGACTTAATCGCAGGTAATCTGTTTAGACTCGTGTAACAGAATGCTCTATTTAGGGTCATCTATATTGATGATTAAGATCTTGACAACATGACTCCGTAATCTGTTCACCTTCATCAGGACTCTTTCAGTATATGGTTATTAAGTATGGTTTTGCTAATTATCTACGAGGTGGAGTACTAGTAGAGAAATGGTAAAGTCCATGGAGTGAGAAAAATGTGGGAATGATTAGTGGGGATAGACCTAGCCAAGGCGATGGAAGGCAGGTATGGGGAATTGATCGATTGGCACCATGACTAGCATCTTCTTTGTAATAAACTTTATCGTTTTCTACCTGCGATTTCTCGCTCTTAAATCATTATCCTTATCAGTTTCATCTCTCTGTTCTGTACATGGGAAATACTAGTGGTAACACAACTATAAATTTGTTGGTGGAATTGGGTTTTGGTTGTTGCTATTTTAACTAAATTTGTCTCTTACATGGTTGGTTAATGTATTTCTTTCGGCTTTGAACAAGTGGTAACATGTATGTCTCTCTGCTGGTGAGAGCAGTGCGTGATGGTACGTCGTGTTTGTTTAGGTCTTCTTCGAAACCACTAAACTATTTCAAAAAGAAAAAAATATATATACATCCACTTTCTTACTAGAATAGTAGAATGATGTTAATCTAGGTAAGGAGAAAAAGGGTCTAATGGTGCTTCTCTCTATAAAGTATGCTAAATTTTCATCTTAATAAATCAATTCAAACTGCATGACTTTAAAAGCCATAACTCAATCTTTTGTCATGTGTACTGTGTTTCTTTTTCAAGTGAAGTGAGATGATTAAGGACATATTCTTTCCTAAAATCACATCATGACAGAGTATTGTGCATTCCTGTCGTTAGCACAGAGTGTTCATTTCCCACATATAAGGAATTGATTTACAACCGTTTTTAGGTTAGTTTATGAAAATAGGATTTTAGAGTAAGTAATTTTTTAATTATGTGATCATCAGATTTAAAATTAATTTTTTCAAAATACTCAAAATTAATCACAATGCATGATTACTTTTAGATATGGAATTTGTAATCCTGGTGACTAGAATAGTCTTTTCTTATGTATGATTACTTTTACACGTCTCCTTACGTGCAGGGTTTTGCCCCATCATATTGTGGGTTTTTTGAGCTTGAAAGCGTTGTTTTTTTTCTTGTTCTTTTTCTGCATGACGTGTGGCTTGGCTAGATCTGATGTTAAGTTAAGTTTGTTTTCATCAAAATCAAAACTATTTAATAAAAATAGTGAAGATGTAGACTATCTTATTTTGTTGGAAAAATAGGGTAGACCAATGAAATAACATAATAGATAAAACTTCGTTCCCTGTGTGACTGTATCATGGTATGGAGACCACTTCTTGAAAGTGATTTCGGAACAACTTCGGTGCAAATTGTCTTTTTCGGTCACTTCCCAAGGATTTACTAGAGCTTACTGTCTCCGACTGCAGTGAAGAAGATAGTATGGAGATTGTAGAATTCTAACTCAGTAACCAAATTTCAAAGTGAAACTGCTCTTCGTGGCAAAAGAGTCATTTCACTTTAAGTCCCAAGCTCCTGAGCACCCGAACGCACAGGTTCACGGGCTTGTCTGTGAGCGCATGTGGGAACCTTCTCTACTCCACTAAGTTCTTTACAAGGAGTTGTCAAGCAATTCATTATAAAGACTATCTAATTTCACTAGTTCAAATATGTGAGATAATAGATTGTAGAAGAAATGACTTTGAATGCCATCTCCTATTTAGAGGGGGACCTCACCAATGTGCTAGCTAGAAGACAAAAGAGTCTTGACTACTAGCAAGTGGGTGAGGCTCACTCTCAATTAATTTCAAGGATGAACAAACCCAACATCTCTTCGTGTTGTTGTATCAATTTTTTTTCTCTCTCTCTAGGTTTAGTTCTGTTTTCAACCTGAAAGGTTTCTCTATCAAGAAATCTTTTCTGAGTGGTGAATATGAGCAACCAGGAGAAAAGGACTTTGTTAATGATGAATAGCTGACCAGAAAAAGATTTTGCTGGTAAACAAAAGCAAGTGGAACTAGAGCTAGAGGAGTCTAAGGAAGAAAAACAAGTGAAACCACTCAGAGGAAGAAAAACAAGTGAACCAGCGCCAGAAGAGCCAGAGGAAGAAAAACAAGTGAAGGGCAAATGCTTCACGCCATCATGAAGAAATGATGAAGATATGGAAACCGCATGCAGAGAGTCTTCATAACAGTTTTAAAACTGAAAGAAGAATTAGAGGAACAACAGGCTCAACAAGTTGATCATCAAAGGGCTGGTTAAAATTTTAGATCTCGTGAAACAACAAGATTGATGCTCTGATACCATGTCTAATTTGTAATAGAATGTTATTTCATTGATATGATCAAGAGTTGTGTTACAATGAGTATTTATACAAGGTGAGTCAATATACAAGAATGGAAACTACCAAACTTATACTATTGTATACTATACTTATAAAGATATGATATGTTAATTGATGTACTGATCAAGGAATGAAACTTCGGTTTCGGTGGAAATTTCGGTCGGCCCAAAAGTGGAAACGTTTCGGTCAGTGTGGAAGTTTTACAAATCTATGAAAACGATAAAAATATCATGCAATTGTATATAGCAAAACTCTTTAATCATCAATAAGCATAAAATAGATGCAATCTTGTGACATTGCCAGCCAATGTCACTGGTTCTGCATTTACGTGATAGAAATTAAAATAGATATTAGAATAAGACTATTGAAGACGGATTTGTAACGACATTTGTTAATTTGAGGGTGAGATTGTTATAAAGACATAATCTAAGGGGCTAAAATAGATATGTGACAAAATATGTTAATTGGAGGATTAATCTGCACTAAAATAGATAGGTTTGGGGGCTAAATTGAAATACTTATGAAAAATAATACCCACAAAATAACATCTGTTATT
>BEHA01000356.1:415009-435090 GCA_002897215.1 Eschscholzia californica subsp. californica | reverse complement strand
GGTTCACACTTCCATCAAAAGAAACCAACTCTACGATCCATAAACATGGAGAATCGAATGCTATATATAGTTCACAATTCCATTTCTCCAACAGAAGAAACCCACACTAGGCTCTATGATACCACCTTGATATTTTAAAAGTCCTTTCTCACTCTAAAATTCAGTGTGATTATTGGTGTCCCCAATAATCAATTAATCGTCATTGGTTCTTCAAACTCAACCTCCGCTGTTTAAATTGACAGAAATATTATATCTTCGAGAGGATGATTGAAATGGTCGTTTTAGAGAGAGAAAATAACTAGGAAAGAGGGAGTCCAAACTGCAATATAGATTATGAAAGGGTAGGATAAGAATTTTTTCAAGTATAACTTTAGATAAGGAATATTCCTTGTTGATTCCGTCAAAAGGGAGTCCAAAGTGCAACTCTGGAAAAAGGGAGTCCAAACAGCAAGTCAATTATATGAAGGGGGGTCGAAACAGCAAATCTCCCTTTCTTTTTCAAGTGAAGTGAGATGATTAAGGACATATGCTTTCCTAAAATCACATCATAACAAAAAGTATTGTGCATTCCTGTGGTTAGCACAGAGTGTTCATTTCCCACATATAAGGAATTGATTTACAACCGTTTTTAGGTTAGTTTATGAAAATAGGATTTTAGAGTAAGTAATTCTTTAAATATCTGATCATCCTATTTAAAATTATTTTTTTCAAAATACTTAAAACTAATCACAATGCATAAAGATATGGAATTTGTATTCCCGGTGACTAGAATAGTCTTATATTATGTATGATTACTTTTACACGTCTCTTTACGTGCAGGGTTTTGCCCCATAATACTGTGGGATTTTTGAGCTTGAAAACGTGTTTTTTTTTCTTGTTCTTTTTCCGCATGACGTGTGGCTTGGCTAGATCTGATGTTAAGTTAAGTTTGTTTTCATCAAACTCAGAACAATTTAATAAAAATAGTGAAGATGTAGACTATCTTATTTTGTTGGAAAAATAGGGTAGATCAATGAAATAACATAATAGATAAAACTTCGTTCGCTGTGTGACTGTGTCATGGTATGGAGACCACTGCCTTGAAAGTGATTTCGGAGCAACCTCGATGCAAATTGTCTTTTTCGGTCACTTCCCAAGGATTTACGAGAGCTTACTGTCTCCGACTGCAGTGAAGAAGATAATATGGAGATTGTAGAATTCTAACTCAGTAACCAAATTTCAAAGTGAAACTGCTCTTCGTGGCAAAAGAGTCATTTCACTTTAAGTCCCGAGCACCCGAACGCACAGGTTCACGGGCTTGTGTATGAGCGCATATGGGAACCTTCTCTACTCCACTAAGTTCTTTACAATGAGTTGTCAAGCAATTCATTATAAAGACTATCTAGTTTCACTAGTTCAAATATGTGGGATCATAGATTGTAGAAGAAATGACTTTGAATGTCATCTCCTATCTAGAGGTGGACCCCACCAATGCTAGAAGACAAAAGTCTTGACTACTAGCAAGTGGGTGCTCTCAATTAATTTCAAGAATGAACAAACCCAACATCTCTTCGTGTTGTTGTATCAATTTTTTTTTTCTCTCTCTCTCTAGGTTTAATTCTGTTTTCAACCTGAAAGGTTTCTCTATCAAGAAATCTTTTCTGAGTGGTGAATATGAGCAACCAGGAGAAAAGAACTTTGTTAATGATGAATAGCCGACCAGAAAAAGATTTTGTTGATAAACAAAAGCAAGTGGAACCAGAGTTAAAGGTGTCTAAGGAAGAAAAACAAGTGAAACCACTCAGAGGAAGAAAAACAAGTGAACCAGAGCCAGAAGAGTCAGAGGAAGAAAAACAAGTGAAGGGCAGATGCTTTACGCCATCAGGAAGAAATGATGAAGATGTGGAAACCGCATGCAGAAAGTCTTCATAACAATTTTAGAACTGAAAGAAGAATTAGAGGAACAACAGGCTCAACAAGTTGATCATCAAAGGGCTGCTCAAAATTTTAGATCTTGTGAAACAACAAGATTGACGCTCTGATACCATGTCTAATTTGTAATAGAATGTTATTTCATTGATATGATCAAGAGTTGTGTTACAATGAGTATTTATACAAGGTGAGTCAATATACAAGAATGAAAACTACCAAACTTATACTATTGTATACTCTACTTATAAAGATATGATATGGTAATTGATGTACTGATTGATACTAATTGATAACCTTCAAGATCCAAAATCAGAAGGTAAACTCTGAATTATCTTTAACTCAAAATTTTAGATCTTGAAGGTTCTTATGAAAAGATTCTGTTGGTAAAGAAAAGCAAGTGGAACCAGAGCTAGAGTAGTCTAAGGAAGAAAAACAAGTGAAACGAGTCAGGGAGGATGAAAAACAAGTGAACCACAGCCAGAGGAGTCAGAGGAAGAAAAACAAGTGAAAGGCAGATGCTTTACGCCATCATAAAGAAATGATGAAGATTTGGAAACTGCATGCAGAGGGTCTCATAACAATTTTAGAACTAAAAGAAGAATGAAGAATCAGAGGAACAGCAGGCTCAACAAGTTGATCATCAAAGGGCTGCTCAAAATTTTAGATCTTGAAGGTTCTTATGAAAATTCAGAGTTTACCTTCTGATTTTGGATCTTGAAGGTTATCAATTAGTATCAGTCAGTATCAATTAGTACATCAATTAGCATATCATATCTTTATAACTAGAGTATACAATAGTACAAGTTTGGTAGTTTCAATTCTTGTATATTGACCCACCTTATATAAATACTCATTGTAACACAACTCTTGATCATATCAATGAAATAACATTCTATTACAAATTAGACATGGTATCATAGCTCAATCTTGTTGTTTCATAATAGTTGTGCGAAAAAATACAACCGAAGAACCCAAATTTTGGATCTTGAAGGTTCGTATGATTATTCAGAGGGATAAGGAAGAATTACTGATCCCACCTTTTAAAAACGTCTTTACATAAATCCCCACCTTTTTTTAATAATTACATTTCCACCACTTTCCGTTAGATTTAACCATAAATTACTGTTAGTTGAAATGTAATTACACATTTACCAATTTGATATGTGTAAACTCTACAACAGAATTCGGTGACACCAAAATGTGGGCGCCTTCAACAACAAGCAGGGGCGTTTATAGCACATATCCCTTCTCCCTTATCTTCCCTTTGTTAAATCTCGAACTAAGGTTTTTATAATTCATACTCTTCGCGTTTCTAACGATAGGAATTACACACAAGGTTCTCGAACTAGGTTTTTTGTACTTCAAACTAGTGTGTCTCTCTCACTCGTCTCCAGACACTCTTTATCTCTCATCTTTTGAGTCCATATTGAGTTTAGTAAGGAAATAGTGAGAGAGAGATGTTATTAACAGACTGTCTTTGTAGTCTCTATCTTCGTGTTCTAACTGAATCTGAGTACTTGCAGTCTTTATTTTTTAAATCACTGGTCTAGGTTTCTTTGTTTTGTTTACTTAGAACAAAATTTATACCCTGAATTTCTATGTTATTCTATGTTAATAACAGGAATCTGAGTACTTTCTGTTTCTCTGAATTTTATACTCTGAAATTTTATAATCCAAAAAACGGCTACATTTTGGATTGATCATGTCCATTGATTTTGAAAACCTGGTGTAATTTGTAAATGAACTAGTAAAACATGGCCTAATATGTGAATGGACAAGAAAATAAATATTGAAAAGTTTAAAGTTAAATCTAACAGAAGGTGGTGGAAAATGTAATTACTATAAAATGAGTATCTATGTAAAGACGTTTTCAAAAAGTGGAGATTTCAGTAATTTTCCCTAAGTGAGTACTTCCCTATTTTGGTCTTGAAGGTTCGAATGATAATTCAGTGTTTACTTTTTTATTTTGGATTTCGTATATTCGAGTGATAATTCATATTTTACTTTCCGATCTATGTGGTCTATCTAGGGTTTTAGCTTGTATACATTTGTTATGAAAACCTTAATTAAAATTTTGTTTTTATGCGGTGCAAACGATTTAATAACTATCTTTATAGCTCTGGAATGTTTCAGTTTATGCTCCTACCTATTATCTAGGGATACCTAGAGAGATGGACGGTCTAATGAGGCTACTACGAAATATTTACTCAGGGATGGGGCAAGGAATAACTTAGAAGTCTATGAGCTTAATTTGTCTTTCTTTCATATAACCAATAAGTTTCTTTCGGCTTTGCTTGGGTGGTAAGATGTATGTCTCTCTGTTGGTGAGAGCAAGGCCTGATGGTAGGTTGTGTTTGTTAGTGTCTTCTTTTAAACCCCTATCCTACTTCAAAAAGAAAAATATGCATACATCCACTTTCTTATTAGCATGTTGCGGATCTGGGTAAGTACAAAAATGTCAACATTTGGTAGCCACAGTAGTCAGATAGTTTTGGCATAAATTCCATAATCTTAGAGGTCTCGATTCCCAGAGGTGAAATTCATCGTTATTTGTTGTCGGGCCTTAAGCTCTATGTTGTTGGGCTTTAGACACTTTTAAATATTGGTTTAACATAGTTGGTTATTGTGTTTGTCACATCTTAATGGTGTATCGATGCCTTCAAATGACTAACGTAGATCACAGTCATTTTTTTAAATGGTCTAAAGGCTTTTCTCTGTATGCTAAATTTTCATCTTAATAAATTAATTCAAACCGCACCACTTTAAAACGCTGTCACTCAATCATTTGTAAAGTGTATCTTGTATCGTTGTCAAGTGACAGTTAGATGATAAACAACATGAGCTTTCCTAAAATCACATCATAAAAAGAGTATTGTACTTTCCTGTTATTAACATAGAATAACATAGATCGTCATTTCCTATATAAGGAATTGTTTTACAACAACGAAGGAGAAGGATCTAGTTTTAAGTTTGTGGTCATCCAACTCAAAACCAATTGAAAATGAGTGGAGATGACCTATACATTATATTCTTGGTTGCTAGTTACCTCTTCTCCCATGTGAGACTATTCTCGCACGTCCCCTCACGTGTGGCGTAGTTAGTCTAACATTTTTTTTTTTTTGTGATGTGGAGTACATGTGGCTTTTAAGCCTATCACTTGTGAACCTAGCTCTTAGACCATACATGTTAAGTTTGTGGTGACAATAGTCCCACGTGAGAAAAAGACCCATTCTCCCATCTATAATTTGTATTTCTGATGACTCGTGTACGATTATTTTACACGTTTCTTTATGTATAGGGTTCTACTCGACACATATGGGGTTCTGCTCCATCACCGTGTGGGCTCAAAACCTTAAGAAGGTGTCTTTTTTATTTTTCGGATGATGTGTGGCGTGACCTAAATATGACAATATGTTAAAGTTTGGGTTCTTCAAACTCAAAACAATTTTCTCAACGAAAAAAAAAAACTCAAAACAATTTGACAAAAAAAGAAGAGAAGATGAAGACTTTCTGTTTTTGGTTAATAGATTATCTTCTCGCACTTGGACTTTTTTCAAATAAAAAAAAGGGTTTTTTGAGCTTACCCCCTCACAATTAATTGGTAATTGAGTTTACCCCCTTCAGTAATTGGTAATTGAGCTTACCCCCTTGAATTTAGATTTTTTGTCAAAACTACTAAAAATATGTTTGGTATGTGATAATAAAATCAGAAAGTAAATAATATATAAACAAAATCGATATTTACTAATCATATTCCTGACCAAATCAAACAATAAAATGAGATAGAATCCCTAATATGAATCATATTGAAGAATAATTGTTCTTGGTAGTGACAATTATTTCACTTACGCCAAACATAGCCTTTGGGTTTTTGTCACTAATAGTAAGTGTAGGGTTTTATACCCTTCTACTAGTGTTTATAGCGGAAATATGACATCTAATGTCTACACTAGTATTCCCAGGATCACATGCAAAACTAGTAATTAATCTAATGGAGATAGTGGATTACCTTAATCGCTTTTCCCTCAAACTAGTTGAATTGATTGAAGAAGACCAAGAGCTTCAAGTGTAGCTCCTCTACTTGGGACACGAGCAATCAATTTGATCTCCCACCTTGTTGTATAGCTAGCACACCAATGGTGGTTGGATAATAAGAAGACCTTCTTCTTGCTTGACTAGATAGATAGTTAATGGGAATTAGCTCACTTTCTCCTCTCTACTTGATGTGGTAGAGTAAGAAAGCTTAGAGAGAAATTCCACACCTTATTCTCTGCCCTAAGAGTGTTTATATAGAACCCTAATAAGAATCCACCTCCTTTTAGGTTTCCCAAAACACCCTTTAGAATAAGATTTAGGGAAATAGTCGAAAATAGCAACTATTGGTATTTTCTCAATTCCCTAAGGAGATGACGTCCAAACCCAGCCAAAATTGGCAGATTTAATGTTCATAACATAAGGAAACGTCCCTCCAAAAATCAGCCCAATCCGAGCCCTAAAAGTGCCCGAATCGGCCTAGGCCCAAAAACCCTGCTTTTGGCCTTTTTGTACTATCTTTGCCTAATTCCTTTTTAGGCCTATGAGATATGTTTATGGGACACTCCCATGATTATATCTCACTCCCACTAGTCATATCCTAGATCAATTTGTCACTCTTATGTGTAACCCGTTGTAGGATCCGATCGAAGTTAGCCGCGAATTACTTCGTAATTCGACGATCGTAGTTGGTCTCTAGCTACAACTCTACGATCCCTAAATCAATCGGACTTGATGATCTTCCACATCAATTGTCCTATCCGACAAATTGTTCGCATTGTCACCTTGGTCGAAGGACATCTCCTTCAACTCCTTCAGTAAGTTCAAGGGGGTAAGCTCAATTACCCATTATTGAAGGGGGTAAACTCAATTACCAATTAGTGACGAGGGGGTAAGCCCAAAAAACCCTAAAAAAAATGAACTCAAAGAAGAAAAAAAACATTGACCGCCACGCGTAAGAAGCGAGTATTCTTGGATTCTAGGGGTGTCAACGGGTCGGTTCCGGTTCGGGTATTTAACTATCCAGAACCGGAACCTATAAATCGTAACGGTTTCGGTTCTTGACGGTTCCGGTACCGGTACCTCAATCAAAGGATCCAGAACCGGAACCTTTAAAATTCTCGGGTACCCATCGAGTATCGGGTACCCATTGGGTATTCACAAAAGTATATCAAATATTTCTTAAAGTAGAAGAATTTGCATGAATCTAGTGAAAAGAAATATCATAAACGACATAGATCCTTAAATAAGCAAATATCTCGGGTACAATAGTTGATGAGTATAAGAGATTAGAGATTAGGGGAATCAAGAAAGAAGAAATGAACCTTTATGTTATATTAACTCGCTCACTTTTGTGTTTTATAAATTAGTTTTCAACCAAGGAAAAGAGGATTTGAGAAATTTCATAACTTGGTGAGTTGGTAACTTGGTGAGAAAAACCCTGACGTACAAGAATACTATATAATCTAGGGTATTTTTTCGTATTATCTCGGGTACCCATTACCCGTCGGGTACCCATTACCCGTCGGGTACCCGGCGGATATACCCGATAAGGACCCGCCTCCTAGTCGGGTCCTTTCGGGTATACCCATTTAAGACCCGATTTCCTTAATGGATCTAAAACCTATACCCAGTACCTACCCATTAAGACTCGGGGTCGGTTCGGTTCTCGGGTAAACGGGTACCCATTGTCACCCCTATTGGATTCTAAGGCGAAGAAATGTGGACGCGTTTATCCATCGTGTCCCAATTAAATTATCATACGTGTCAGCTCTAATATTCAAAAGTTTTACGATAATACCACTTCATTATTTTCTTCACGTCTCTCTCACTCACTTTCATTATATACTTGAAGAAAACAGAGAAAACTAGGGTTTCTACAGAAAAAAAAAATGAATCCCCAAAATGGTCAACAACCCGAATTAAACAAAAAATCAGAGACAATTTCCACTTCAACTACTACTAGTAGTTTGAATTCTTCCCCAATTTCATCAGATTATGCTCCATACCCTAAAATCGATCCTAAAGATGTTGCCTTTCCACCCCCTCCTCCATATCAAGAAAATTGGGATTCGATTCCTGTAGGTTCTTCTCAATCAGAGACGAAATCAGAATCTCAAATTGATTCTTCAACTGTTAAATCTTCAGTGGTTTCACCTAAATCTGTTACTTGGAGCCCTGAATTGGCTACTGAATCACCTTCTGTTTCTGTTAATACTGCTAATACTTTGCCTCCTGAATCTAATCCTTATGTTACTCCTGCTACTTCTATTCCACCTTCCAACGCCAAGAGTAAGTTCTCTCCTTTTCTTTCTATCTAATTAGGGTTTTGTCTTTTAAGTTAGATTGACTTATTATAGTTCTTGATTTGAAATTGATTAGGGGATTTTGATTTAATTAATTGGATTGATTTGTGAAGTTTGAAATTTGGGTTTTGTATCAGATACTGTGAATACTGTGAAAGATGTGCTCGGAAGATGGGGAAAGAAAGTTGGGGAGACAACTAAGAGAGCTGAAGATCTAGCTGAAAATGTTTGGCAACACTGTAAGTTACTGAAACCTAATCAGTAATATTTATGTGCATATTGAAAATTAAGGGTATTGTTTGTGTTTGAAAGAGTCAAAGCAACTTCAGTAAGGTTGTGTTAGAAAATGTGTTAGTTGGTTGACCTGGTAAGAATTATTTGCTCAAAATCTAAGCAGTTTCCAAGCCGACCCTAAATCCCGTTGTCTGGATTGATTCTGTTGGGGTAATGCGACAGAGTTTCAGTTTAATATACATACAAACTCTTTGGTTATGTTTTTCTTTTGGCAAAAATTGTTTCTGAATATGCCCCAAGCAACTCCGTCTTTGTACCCCAGGACGCATATCAGTGGGTTCTAATTTTAAGTTTGTGAACACCCGACTCAAAACAAGTTTGCAACGAGTGGAGAAGTCATAGATATTATAGTGTTGTCATGAGACTCCCTTGGTTCACGTGGGCTTAAGTCTATTCCTACACACTCTGTGGCATTCTTTGAGCCTATTATATTATTAGAGGAAAGGAAGATGTGTCACCATTGGGCCTATTACGTGTGGACTTAACTCATATACCATATTAAGTTTGTGAACATCTTACTCAAAACCAATTGGCAATGAGTGGAAGGGGTCCAACATATTATATTGTCAATCATGAGACTTTCTTGGTCAATGTGGGACAATTCTAATATTGACTTTCTCGTTACTTAAGCTTGTCGAGCAAAATTTCCAGTTCATTTTTTCTTGTGCTATGAAGATATTTGAACTACAACTATTTACGGTGAATTGATGGTAATGTCAATTATCTTCTTTTATATCAGTGAAAACCGGTCCTAGTGTTGCTGATGCGGCGCTAGGACGGATTGCTCAGGGAACAAAAGTTCTAGCAGAAGGTGGTTATGAGAAAATCTTCAGGCAAACTTTTGAGACAGTTCCAGATGAGCAACTTCAAAGGACATATGCATGTTATCTGTCAACTTCTGCTGGTCCAGTTATGGGTATTTTGTATCTGTCAACAGCTAAACTTGCATTTGTTAGTGACACTCCTCTCTCATACCAAGTTGGAGAGAAGACTGAATGGAGCTATTACAAGGTATTATACTACTATGCTGTTGAGTGTACTTGCTTATGCATTGTCTTGTACTTGAAAATTTGATATAATCAGCTTTGTGCCTTCTAACTTGAGTCCCATTCACCGACGTGAAAAAGATTAATTGTAGTCCAAGGTTGATCTCTCCTCATTAAAATGCCACTGTTTAGGCTGTTTAGCAACTTACCCCACCTTGTTTGATCACATAGATTGTGGCTGTACGAATTGTTACTACGCAGATGAAATTAGTCACCAATAGCCAATATAAATATATAATTCAAAGTGAACTTCCAGATTCAGTCTGGTTTTGACAAACCAATTGATATTCTATAGTCACGCACTTGTTTTTGCTAAGGTGGTTCTATTGACCATATTCATCAAGTTCAAGCATGTGTAGAATTACCATAAAAACATACTGTTATAGTTCCTGTTTAGTGGTTACTTTTGGGTCCATTTACAGTATTTGAGAATCTGGAAATGAGGATATTCTTTGTTTCTCTCTCATACCAGCATCGATCCAACAGAAGCCATGTAAATCTCTAAACAAAACCATGCCCAATCTAATTTCCAAATGGATATGCAGTGCTTAACTTGATTCAACAGAAGCCATGCAAATCTCTAGGCAAAAACTTTATTTTTTTTCCCTTGTTTTTCCCTTTCTTTTGTTCTCCCTGTGTATAGTTTTCTCTTCCATAAATATTAATTCAAAGTATTGAAAAAATATATTTACTCAATCGCTTTTGTGTATTCTCTTATTGCATTTTCGTATAGGCACTCTTCCAGGGCCCATGTTAACCAGTTTCTGTGTTGAATAAGGAAATTAGGTAATAGGTAAGCTACTAAATATGCCATAGGAGTAATGCTTCAAGCTATTGCATTGCATGTGTTGAACACAACAGCAAAACGGCTCCCGCACGTAATCTTGTTTGCTTCAAGATGTTGCTACTTCATACTTGAACACCAAATTTTGTTGGATACTGATTAAACCCATCCAAAGTTGCATTATTGCTAACTTATCATTGGAGTTAACAATATTACATCAGTCTGTTCATACTTCATGCCAAACCTCTTCTTCTTTGTACCCTCAAAGTTTCAGCTTATAAAATGTTTTCTTCCATCGATTCGCTTAATATATATGAATGCACACTTCTGGTTCTTCAGCATCAACTTAGTTACCCATTAGCCATTTGTAATTCCTCTCTGAAAGTTAAAATGCTAACTTCATGGGTTCAATTAACAGAAAAACACGCGTGCTCACGCACGTACACACATACACACACTATATGTAACTAAGTATACCCGTTGTGCACTTGCGCTAACACGTGCAAATACACACACACACTCACACTCACACTCACATACACTCTCTTGTGGATACTACTGTCCATATTTATTTATGATTTATATATACAATAATACAAATATATGTATATACTGCTGATTCTCACTCATCTACTATGATTACAACGTACTCTTTTGTACTGCATGACTGATTCATCAGAGGAACCAAAGGGAATATAATTGTAGTACATGATCCATTTTATAATATAGTTAAGCTATATGTTTTCACTAGAGTAGATACCGTTTCCATCATTTAAGTACTTACATTATTAGTTTCTTACTATAATTCTACTGCTGATATAAACAGGTGGTTCTCCCATTGCATCAACTTAAAGCAGTTAATCCATCAACTAGCCAAGGTAAACGTCCCGAAAAATACATCCAAATTATCTCAGTCGACAACCATGAGTTCTGGTTCATGGCGTTTGTAAACTATGACAATGCCGTAAAACACCTGCAGGAAGCTCTGCATTCTCAAAATTCATCACCAGTATAGACTCTTGTTGATTTCTTCTGTTTGAAAATTTCATCTTCTTAAAATATGAACTTCATGTTGTAGCGGATTTCATGAATATGATTTTATCTCGTGCCAAATGATATTCGATTTGTAAGGTGTGTTTGGTATTCCTGTATCTTTGAACCTAAAGAGTGTAGATTATTTTATTGTTTGGATAGTATGGTTGTAATTCAAAATGAACTCATAGTTCTTGCTGATAATCAGATTTTGAATGTATTGACATCTCAATTTGATTTAGGGTTGTTGCTTTTAGTATCTCATTATTTTTTTAGTAATGTAAATGTTGCCTATTCATATGGAATATAGTTGAAGAGCAGAAAAAGAAGCACATTGACCAGGAAGATGAAGGATTTTAATGGAGGTCACTCTTCGTTCTCTTTATCTATAGGCGCCCAAACCAGAATCAACCCTTGAAGAAGGTGAAGTCAGGGAGATTTACACCAAGAAAGGGACTTCAAAGAGAGAATTAAGAATATTTAAGAGACAAATAGAATTTGGCTCAAGCAAGAGTAGCAAAAACTTTTTTTTTGGGTCAGGCAAACCGAAGAACCCGCGAGTCTATTAGATCGGTTGGTTTGCTGAATTCTGTGACCATGTTTGGCACGCCCGAAATGAATAAGATTACCAGGTATTAACAACTCGGTAGTAAAATTATTTGGTTAAAAATTTCAACAAAGGGAATAAGATTCTTCATGGGACCTCAAGAACCCCCGCGGCAGTGTTTCCAAAGCGTGACAGAGCAGGTCAAATTGAAGAACTTGTGGAGATAGGTTTGTGAAGACGGTGCCCAAAGCGTGACAGATAGGTCAAACTGAGGAACTTGTGGAGATAGGCTCACAAAGACAGTGTCGAAAGCGTGAAAGAGTAGGTAAAATTGAGGAACATGTGTTGTGGAGATAGGTTTTCACTCCGTGAACTGAATGGCTCACCAAGCAACTCCATATTTGAGTAACGGAATAGCAACCATTGGGATCCTATATGCGGAAGAAGTTTCTCGTCCTCATGGACATGGAATAGTCTTTTAAGGTTGTTCATGTTGTACTTTGTTGTTTTTTTTCTTCGCTATTATCATGTGAAAATGAGAAAATTGTGGATACCGCATCGAAGGAATAACTATTGAGAGGAACCCACACCACAAGATATGTCACATTACAATTTTGGATTTCCTTGTTTGAGTGGGAGTGTTTGGAGTAGTACCCTTTCAAATGTTGCATACTAGGAGGTAAGAATAAAGTAAGAAAAAGAAGTGAAGTTGTTGGTTATTGGGTAGTAGTGACCCCTCTAGAGGGTGATGTTGGTGGGTCAAATAGAGATGTATGTTGTTCGAAATCCACACATGTATTGTTTGGTCATTAAAAGCCAACCCTAAGAAATAAGAATCACGAAGAAAGAAAAAAAAAACAAAGGGGGTATGATATGGGAGAGAAAGGCTGTCAAAGAATAGAAATGGGAAATCAGGGTTGATCTACTTTTCTCTTGTATTGTCACATCTCACCCATCATGCTCCCCACAAACCCCACCTTCTCACTTACTTTCTCTATCCTCTACCTATCACCTTATAAAATGGAGGGAAATAATCATCTCATATTCCAAATTTGATTGAGAAATGATTAGGGTATTTCTAATTCTAACTATATATTTAATTTAATAGTTCTTAAAAAAAAATTAAATTATATCGCGTAATATGATTATCTTGTGCATCTGAAAGTGTTGAAAATGAAACAAAAAAGATCTAATTTAGTTTGAATTTACACTTGACTCAATAATGATAGTACACAATTGTAGCCATTCAATCGTTACAAGTTGCCCTCATTTACTTATTTGCACTACTCAAATCTAATAAAGATTGAGATATGTACTCAATTATAAATTCTCACTTGCAAGCAAATAACAATTATTGGGACTAATTAAGTTTTCTTTAGGCCATTGATGTTTATAAAGCTCTTAATTTAGAGATCTATACTTTGGTGTTACACAAACAAATTTCTCCTAATGGAACACTCATCAATTCTTCTAAAAGGCATATCTATCTACAAGATTAACAAAACACCCCCACAACAACAAAAGTGTGTGGTCAATTTCGCTAGTCACCCTCCTTTACGGCCTTCTTCGTCGACCTTATCATTTTTGTTTCTCCATTTTCCCTTTGCGTTCATCTTTTCTCCTCTCGCACCTTTTTGTTAGGAGGACGAAAGGGTTTCCTTCGTCTAGAAACAAAACGACGGAAAACCTCTATCTTGTTTGTAGAACCTTTGGTCAAGTTTCTGGAACTCGCCAAAAAGGACAAATGAAAAAGTGACGGAGGAAGAGGAATAGAGGGAAGGAGAGGGAGGAGACTGAAGAGGAACAAACTAGAAAGTGAAGCCGGCAAAAAGGAAGGTGGTTAAAAAGTGAACGTAAAATTTAAGAATTCATTTATGGTCCTTTCCATTTGTGGTTGATCTTGTGAGAATATATAGTTACACTGCCAGAATACAATATATCAACCAAAAATTATAATGTTTAGGTCTTCTCTATTCATTGTCAATTGATTGAGTTGGACGATCACAAACTTAACAGATCCTTTGCAACTCACCTATAGGTCCTTAAATTAACTAGCAATAGTATTACCAACAGTCCTTTAGCGGACGATTTTGTCGACATCAAGAGTAAGTAATGTGTGACGATTTTTCTAGTTGCGGACGGTTTATTGCCGTCCGTGGCACTAACCTTGATTTTTGTAGCCTAACCCCACTCCATTCTCCATAAATAGCATACCAGTGGCCATTGATTTTTTTTTTTTTTTTTGTTGAGAGTGGCCATTGATTTGATCAATCATTCTTGAGAGAGAGAGAGAGATGCATGAAGTCATTATAGAGATGATGAGTCAGAAACAGTAAAAACATATATAAAAGGAAGGAAGCTATTATATTTATTAACAGAGAGAAAGAGGTCTGTATAGCTAGAGCTAGGTCATCAGAAGGAAGCGTGTTACAGGATCCCAATTCACAGATTACCATAAACCCTAGTAATAATAATATCTATCATCACTCTCTCTCTCTCTTATCTGGTGGGAAATGATCGTCAGCTTGACAGGAGACTGACGTAGTACGTCTATGTAAAATCAGAGGGTCTGAGTCTCATCAGACTGACTAACTGACTGGTCTGATTTCTTTTGCTTAGAGTTTTTTGCCTCTGGTTTTACTTGTGGGGTGGTGCTCACATGCCACCTCTGACTTAACTTGCTTAATTATTTTCCAACTTTTTTTTTGTTGAGAATAATTATTTTCCAACTTGGCAATCACCCCTCTTAACTACTACTTTTTACATTTGGGTCCCATAATGTCACAAAATTAGGTCTTACCAAATAAATAGTCGAGGTATTCAACAAAAAAAAATAGTCGAGGAATGACATAATTTGTGCTATAGCTATATGGTTTAGACAATATTGTGACCCACATGCTATAGGGGCGGAAATCGATTCGAACCCAGAGGCTCGCGGGTAACTCTGGTCCAAGCTCAGAGGTTTCTGGTCAGATTTTAGATAGATGTCCTACCCTTAACTTATGGTACACTACAACAATGTGTTGTGTTGTATCTTGTATGTGTTTATTAATTTGAATTGAGTATGAAAAAGTATGTTTATTGTTGATAGAGTTATTGATGTTCACTTGAGGAATGTACTACAACTTATGACTAGAATGGCCCTTGTTATTATGTTTCTCTAAAAATATGTTGTGGTGGTGGAGGAAACATATAGAGTGAGGGAGATGGGTGGGGGGAGAAGACTGTGTAGATAGATTGAGGGATGAGTGTAAAATTCCGACAGATGTATGTGTTGTACCCAAATAATGAAGCATCCCTCTCACCTTTATTTCAATTCTCCTCCGTACCCTCTCTCTCTCCCTTTCTTTTCAATTCATATTTTTCTACTCGCACTTGAATAATATTCTTCTTTCATTTATTTTTTTTTCTTTTATCTAACATAATTACAACTCTTAACAAAAAAAAAAAAAAACATAATTTATTATATAAAACAGAAGGGAAAACGATGACTGGGACAAACATCCTTATTTAATTATGCATATTGTCTAGAAGTCCTTCTCAAAATTTAAAATATAGTCCTTCGTAGAAATAAAGTTACCTATTTAAAAAATAATAATCCTTTCCTTTCTTAGAAATAAAATAACTAATTTAAGAAAAAAAAACAAAATAAATTTCAAGGGTTAAAGAAAGAAATTAAAATCTCTATCTCTCAATAAAATAATAACTAATTTAAGAGAAAAGAAACAAAAGAATTATTGTTATTAGTTAATAAAAATAATAAGAAACAATAAATTTCGTAACATTTGATTGATACAAGTGTCGTGCCCTAGGGCACGGGATATACCCTAGTTACAATACAAAAACAATTCCTAAACTATTTACACTCATATTGGCATTAATTTAAATTCTCAAAAAATTAGTTGTTCAAAATTAATTTATATAAGAAACACTATAATAGATAATATCAACAGTCTGATAGCTTTATTGGAGTTTGGTGAAATTGTAGAATTCTCTGATGCCTAAGTAGGCAGTCAGGTTCGTATATTTATAGACTTTTAATAACTGATTTACATAGATAAGATTTACAAAGATATATACTTATCAAATATAACAGAAAATAAATTTAACCTTATCTTATAGGTTGAATGAGTCAATATGCTCTATTATTTGGAGCTTCAAAGCCGATGACCTGGTTTCGAAGGCCACTGTGTATCACATATGTTGGTTTTTTTTCATTTTCTTCAATTTAGAGTTTAATTGCCAAATGAAACTATATTTCTACTTTGTTATACTTTTTCTTAACAATTTTGTTATTTTGGGTGCATTTCTTTCATCATTTGAGGCGTTTTTAAGAAATATCAATCAACCTAAGTTTGTAAATTTTTTTCAAAAATACGTATGTGAAAATCATGATGCAAACGATATCATATTCAAAAAATCACTTAAACTCTACATTACACATTTTACAAAGATTTTTTTTTTTTATCATTTTGCTCGTAATTTTTTTAATTTTACAAAAGACTCAAATTTTTCCTAGAGCCCTCAAATTGTCGGTCGCGACTCTGTACATGACTATTAAGGCAAGGGACAATTTTGCCTTATTCACTATCTAAAAGATGAGACTTTTTTTTTTGTCGATATATCTCAATTGAGACTTAATACATAAGATTTTGTGAGTTTTTCTTTAGTCCCCTAGGAAATGCTCAGTAGAGAGTTCCTAGTGAGAAAGGTCAAAGTGGGCTGCTGGTGTAGTAAGGGCCAAAATGACAAGTTGGTTTTAGTTGGAGGACCATAATAAAATTAACCCAAAATGAAATAAAAAAAACAAAGAAACAAGAATCTCTGCTATTCTGTGCTGTTTTTATGTTAATTTTGACTGCAGTGAAGAAACCAAAAAAGTAATTAGTAACTTCAAACAGCTTAATATAAAGAGAAGAAGTAAGATCCATAAAGAGATTTACTACACAGAGAGAAAGAGAGAGAGAGAGAGATGGAGTTTAATGAAGAAAATGAAGAAGATCAAGAAGAGGAGATGAGTGGGATGCCAGTTTCAGCTAGTTACAATGAATCATCAAGACATAAAATACTAAGTGGTGGTGTTGGTGGTGGTGGTGGTGGAAATGAGACGTCGGCTGTGGTGGTAAGAAAAGGTGGTTCAAACTGTAGGTATAGAGAATGCTTAAAGAATCACGCAGTGGGTATAGGTGGTCATGCCGTCGATGGTTGTGGAGATTTTATGCCGGCAGGTGAAGACGGAACCCTAGATGCTTTAAAATGTGCTGCCTGCAATTGTCACCGGAACTTCCATCGAAAAGAATCTATCGAAGGAACGGAGTCTTCTACTTTTCAGTACTCCCATCGGAACCACCACCAGCACCACCACCACAACCCTCACCTCCAGCAGCAGCACCACCACCACCACCACCCTCAACAATTCACTCAGTACTTCAGGACTCCAGCTGGTTACGTACAAATGACACCACAACATCGGCCATTAGCATTGCCTTCGACCTCCGGTGGTGGTGGAGGAGGAGGAGGAGGTGGAAACTCTAGGGATGAACAAGAAGATAATATTTCAAACCCTAGTGGTGGTACTGGTGGTGGTGATGGTGGTGGAGGGAGTTCTTCAAAGAAAAGATTTAGAACAAAATTTACCCATGAACAGAAAGAAAAAATGCTAGGGTTTGCAGAGAAATTAGGATGGAGGATTCAAAGACAAGATGAAGAAGCAGTACAACAATTTTGTAATGAAACCAGTGTTAAAAGACAAGTACTCAAGGTTTGGATGCACAACAACAAACATACCTTAGGTAACAACAAACCCTAACTCTAAATGCAACAAAATGAAATAAATTACTAGCTAGGGTTCTTGTGTGACGCCCCAGACCTTCGCAGTTGTCGATATTGTCCCTATTTTTACCACCTCGTATGGGGTTTGTTCTTGGCGAAAGCGCCACACGCCCCCTAAAAGGCGGTTAGTACTTATTAAACTTGAGCTTACACTTATAGTCCATGCAGTTGTTGATATTGTCCTCACTTAGCCACCACCGCCTATCACAGTGTAACGTTTGGTTCCACATGTGGAGGCCTTCCGTGAAGAAAACCCTCTACCTGTGTGAGGTGATAAAAGACGACCTACGAGAGGTGGTAAAAGTCGAACAATATTGACAACTGCTAAAACTTGAGGAAAATCTTTCGACTCGCTAAACTTAATCATCATCGTTTGTGTAGTTGGAGCATCATCAAATCAAACCAGACAAGATAAGACAAGTTAATAATCATCTTCATGATCAAGGTAAAAGTACGTCTATATCATTTTTAGCTAGGGTTTCCTTTATTATGTTTTCTTCATCATTTTTAAGTTCCATAATTTCAGAAGCAGGTGGTGGGGTGGTGGTGGTGGTTAGTGTTTGGATCAAAGATGGATACTTAGATTATTGATTATGATAATCAAATGAGCCTCATTTTGCTCATGATGTAAGTAGTTTCCTTGTCTAGGGTTTGTAATTAATTAATCAATTAGCTACTTAAGCTGTTCCATTAGACAATTAAGTGCTCTCTAAGGAAACCCTAATTTAATTTACATTGTGTAGTACTCCACTTTCTCTAGTTTGAATTGTAAATATGGAAACTAGTTTTCTTTTTCTCAATTTTAAGAAGCCATGGTTGGCTTGTTTCACAACCACACATGAATGTGAACCCATTATTAACCCAAGAAACATGAGAACAGTAGAAGGTAGCTAATAGCTTGACTAAGTTATCTTCTAGGTCTTGTTTGAATCAAGGAAACCTGAACAAAAATTGGTACAGAGTGAAGACATGACCAGTAGAGAGAGTGTTTGTGTATGTGGGTTTAATGAATGATGTGAGTTGGTGCATGTGGACACTCTCCTTTTCTATGCTCATGACCTCATGACCTCCATTGGATTCTTGTTTCTTTGGCACAACTCATTCTATGCAAAGACCCATTTTTGCTACCATCCAAATACACTCATAGACTACTCCTTGCCTAGTTTTCTAGGTTGGCAACATGATCAGAGGGTGGAACTAGTAAGTTCATTATCGAGCAAGGATTATTATTTTTTGAATATTGACTAGAAAGTCATTACAAAGACATTGATACATCGATACGAAATGATAAGCACGATAACTGCCAAAATTACTTAAAGCCCGACGAATTAAATGACGTAAATCCCACATAAATTATTTTATTTATATCTAAGTTCAATATTCCTGAATTTGCACTTCCATATAATCGAACTCGGGACCTTCGCATTGCGAAGTAGATGCACTTACCAACTAGGCTACAAACCCACTTTAGGCCATTTAAGAACAAGAAATCCCTGGAGGTCTCAGGTTCAAATCCCAAAGAAAGTGGAATCTTTGGTTATTTGACTTGGGATTATTAGAGTGTAAATAATGTAGTTGGGCTTTAGGCCATTGTCTTGTTGGGCTATAGGCCCGGTCTTGTTTCAGTTTGAGTGGGCAGTTATTGAGCGTATCACATCTTTGATGTATCAATGCCAAATGTAACGACATACGTAGATCGTAGTCGACTTCAAAAAAAAAAAAAAATAACAAGAAATTAGATTGAACACACTTTTAAAGTTTTTTAAGTTACGATTACTAGTTATGTTTTGTTTAGTTAAAAATGACAAGTCGATACAAACCTGTCGGAAAGCTTTTGCAAGTTGTTACAAACATTTTGGAAGTTGATGTAAACTAAATGATCCTTTTTCAAACGAAAAAATCATAAAGAGTCATCAAATAATCAACTGTCAATCAAGAATCAAGAATAAAAAATTCGTGGAGAGACACAAAGAGTCGACTCAAGGATAGAGACTCTTCATTTCTTGTAGGTCTAAACCGGACTTTGACTTGTATCCCCTTTTAGCATTACTCTTTTTGGGAGATGTGGCTAAGCTAGGGTTGGAAAAATGGGTTGGAAAAATGGGTATGAAAAATGGGTATGAAAAATGATAGAAAATGTTACAAAAGTTGACTTATTCCAAATTTAAAATAAAGATCAATTGTTCATAAAAAAGAATGAAAAAATCCAGAAAGAAGGCTGGAGAGAGTTTACCAACCGAGGGATGCTAGAATCACAAAAGATTTTGACAAAAAAAAGGTTCCCAGCTGATGTGGCG
>BEHA01000356.1:388757-404476 GCA_002897215.1 Eschscholzia californica subsp. californica | reverse complement strand
TATATAAGTTTAATTCCTCTGCTAGGTCAAGCCCTAGCGAGAAGCTTCTCATTTCGGTGAAGAGAGCTGATATGGGGGGGGTGGGGGTTATTCTAACAGACGACGCTATGGTAGACCCATTTGAAACAAAATAAATATTTTTTGGCCTGCAAAATACTAGTTGATTAGAGGCACTCTCTGGAAAAAAATTTTTAAGCCCAGCCAAACGCTAATCCCAGTTGAATCGTGGCCCAACGTCTTTCCCTACTTTTCTTTTGCTTGCAAACTACTATTTGCCTCGGAGGTGATTCTAACAGACGACGCTATGGTAGACCCATTTGAAACAAAATAAATATTTTTTGGCCTGCAAAATACTAGTTGATTAGAGGCACTCTCTAGAAAAAAATTTTTAAGCCCAGCCAAACGCTAATCCCAGTTGAATCGTGGCCCAACGTCTTTCCCTACTTTTCTTTTGCTTGCAAACTACTATTTGCCTCGGAGGTGAAAACTAATTAAAGTGTGGGGCCAGAAAGACAATTAAGAGACCTTGTCTAACCTACACGCCTAAATATTTTCTTCTTTCTCTGTGGATAAATTCTTGTTGTCTCCATTCTCTCTGGTAAGCTGTGCCAAAACCCTAAAACCCAAACCTCTAAGGCTTATCGCTCTACACTATTTTTTGTTGCAATATCTCTCTCACTCTAAAGGCTACAAATCCTTTCTTTTCTACCTTGTCTCCTCTATTTTTGTGATATTTATTCTTTTCTTTTCCGCTTCTTTAGTTTATTATATTTGATGTTCTCCCTTTAGAAAGGATTAATTAATGGGAGGATGGGTTTTAAGTTCAAAATTGAATGATTAATGGGTCTAAAGCCCAAAGATAATCTGAAATAGAAAATTAATCCACTTAGAATAAATTACATGTCTAACCTTTGATTTTTTATTACTACCTAACCTATCCTAAGTTAAAAAAATAACCCAAATTAAAGATTCACTAAATTATTTCCTCAAAAAAGAAATTTCCTTCCACAACAAAAGTTTCTTTTTCCGTTTATCGTAATGACCAAACTTTTAGTTATACCTTTTTTTATACAGATTTGGTTAACATAATATAATTTGAGGAGAATTGTGTCAGAATAAATAAGATGCTACAGAAATATAAGTATTGTAGGAGAATCAATGAAATGCTAGAGAAACATAATTTAAGACATGTCCAGGAAAATCAGTGAAATGTTAGAGAAATATTAAAAATTTGGTTAACATAATATAATTTCAGACAAATTTTGTTAGAAACAATAAGATGCTAGAGAAATATAATTGTTGCAGGAGAATCAAAGAAATTCTAGAGAAAAAATGGTCCTTCTAAAATAAATTTTTTAGAATGTCGTTAGAATCAATAAGATAATAAAGAAATGCAATCCTAATTTCAGAAGAACTTATTTTTGTAAATATATTATTAAATTTTTAAATAAATAAAATGCTAGAAAAAAATTTGAGAATTCTGTTATATATAAGAATGTTTTTAGAATTAATAAGATGTTAGCGAAATAATAAAATTATTATTAACCTACTACTAACATATTCATAACAAATGCTAATAGAATCAAGAAAATGCTAGTAAAATATTGAAAATGTAGCAAAAACAAATTCAATTTATATTTTTTATGAGAACAAGATTATAGTGATAGAGATCTCAAAATTCACTGTGTACGAAAAAGTGTTACATTTTAAGTTTATTGTTATAATAAAATAATTTTTTAACAAGATTCTAAGTTTAATCGACATGTATACAATTTTCTTAATAATTTCCAAGGAAAAATATGTTATAGAGATGGATATATCGAGATAGAGATAAAAAACCAATCACAAATTCACAATTTCTTCAAGTTCGAAGAACATAAAGTTAGAGAGAGAGAGAGAGTGGAACTCGCTTTAGGTAAATCACTATTGTTTTGGTAGGTTACTTTAGACAAATATAAGTTTTGGAAATAAATATTGACAATAAATATTCACTATAAATATTTCTCTTAAAATTTATGGAAAGAAAAAATGTGATAACTCAACCATTAGAAACCTTTGGCTTACCGATGGTTAAATATATATTTATGAAAGGGTAAGAATGGGAGGAAATAAATAGCTTGATGCATGGGGCTCACTAAATAGTAAATTTTTGGACTTATTTTTCATTTTCTGTTTATTTTGTTTTTATATTATTTATTAATTTAGGAGTGGATATATGACTGATTACCCCCCCTCCCCCTATTTTTGGACCTTAAACTCAAAAATCCTTAATTAATATCCTATTGTTAGAGAAATATTAATTTTATTAGTTTTAAAATTAGATCTCTAGGAACAACAATTCCATTATCTGGTTCTCTCATATTGTGATCTACTTATTTCCTCCACTCATTATAAGGCGTGTGTTTGAAAAACTTTCAAAGCTAACTATTTCTTATATATTGTTGATCAAGGTTATATTTCATTGAAGACTAGGAGGGTGTTTGATTTTTGCACTTATTAAGTGATTTTCACTTAATAAGTGTGGGCCGGCAATTTTAGGTTGTTTGTTTTTTCACTTAATAAGTGAATATCACTTCTAAATGGTGCCAAAATAAGTGCAAATACTTTCTAAGTGCTAAAAAAAGACCTAAACAAGATTTAAAATTACAAATACCTATTACTACCTAAAACTTTATATATCTAAAGGTCGATGTTTTGGAAAATAAGAAAATTTTCTCTGGCACAAGACTTTGGGTGGAAACAAGTTTCTCTTGTTTCCTCCAAACACTACTAACTTTTTATATTTTCTTTGGTTCTTCTTCCTCCATCTTCCATTCTCACCACCATCAACTCCGGTAACCTTCCAACATTTTTTCCGACCGTCTCTTTGTTCCCCTCTTTCTTCAACCCTTTTTTTTTCTCTCTCTCTCTCCCTCTCTCTCTTTTTCTATTATTCCATGTTCTTTGACTAATGTAATCTTTTATGGCACAAAAAAATTCATTACAAACTTTAGTAAGTAAAATTTATGTTTTCGCCATTACTACTTCAGTATAATCCATCTCAAACTTGTTTATTAATAATAGTTATATGCAAGGATAACTTAGACAATTCATATTTTTTATAGCGCTTATAAGTGATGAAAAACAGAAGACATTACACTTATAAGTGATAAAAAAACAAACAGCGTTGTACTCATTAAGTGATAGCACTTACTAAGTGAATATCACTTACTATAAATACTAAAAAATCAAACACCCTCTAGGTTTGGGCAGTTTCAAGTTTATGACAAAAATTTTGGGTTTTTATTTGATCTGAAAAGATTCACTACTACAGATGATGAAAGCTTAGAAGAATTTTGTCTTAAATACGAAGGTTATTTGAAGCATGGTTTGCAATCTGATATTGATGAAGCTCAACTGTTTGCGGAACTCAAAGTTCTACAATTGATTTTACCAAGTGGCATAAGAAAAGCAATTGAAGTGCTTGATTTTATTAGTTCTAATAATAGAGAGTTACATTTTGCAAATGCTTGGATTTCGTACAAGATTCTTCATGGGTCATGAACATGTCTCATCTGGGTTGTTTAATTTAGGAAAATTAGTCCGTTTCGAGTCTATATTATAATAAAATGGTTGATTTTCTTGATTAGGTGTCTTTTGCAAAGTTAGGTGTGAAATTGGTTAAAAATGAAAAAAAGAGCTACAAAGGTTATTTTGGTCATTTAGAGTCAAGGGTATTTTTGGTAATTGGACCAATATCAGTGCATGGGTGAAAAGTAGAGTCCAAGGCAATCCCCTAGGAGAAAACAGAAGTCAATTCAGAGTTCGGACGAGGGAATTATGTGAAGTCAAAGTCAGGTCAACATTTGGTGCACATTCGGTCAATTTTTGGGACTTTGTCCGGATAAATTCTGACACGCGGTATAAAGTTGGACACGTGGCCACTCGTGAAGCTTGGATCATCATAGTTCCGTATACCCGTAAAGCAACGAAACGTCCCTAAAGAGCATAATCCGGTACAACATGGTGCAGCTTGCTTCCGTAATCCCACACCCAGGTTTTAATCCTGTACGTCGGCTTCCGTGTGTCGCAGATCCGACAGTTGTTGAGCGTCTGGCCATTGTGATGTTCCCATGTTACCCGGAGTAACTTATTACGGTGCTCCGCTACACGCGCCCCTCTCTTGTCCGCCCAGATACGTGCATCTTCAATCCAACGGATGTTGTTCCTGGCACGAGATAAATCCATGATTCCAGCTACACCGTAGCCGCATCATTTAAACCCTAACAACCAGATTCTTTATCCTTTTGTCATGCGACAAGTGTCTCTCACTCTCCAAATTGTAGAAACCCAGCCTAGGGGTGGGATTTTGGCCCGGAAACCCGGATTCCGCCCACGACCGTCCGAGTTCGAAAGGTCCGTGATCGTCCGATGCTCGAATTGGTCTGTACCCGCCCGATCGAAAGAGCTTAAGCGGACGGACGCGGGCATAGGTCCTTACCCGGTGATCCGACCGAGTCCGCCCGGGCGAACTCGTCCATACCCGCCCGTTTATCCTATCCGTTATACCCGCCCGCCTATATGATTGATTTTATGCCTTTAGATTTGTAGGATTAGCTACAACCATTAGATTTCAAGAGTAAAAATATGTAATCCTAAAGATCACTTTTCTTAATATTATCTACGTCTCTCTACTTCTCTAGTCTCTCCCTCCTCTAAAATCTCAATATCTCATCAATAACCCAAGAATCCACCGTACACCGATCGTAATTCATGAGAAGAAGAATAGATACGATCGAATACACGAGATCTCAATGATTATCTTTTAATTTTGTATTCATTATAAAAATTCCTTTATTTGTTCATTAGTGACCGGTGCCCGACCGACCGATACCCGATTCGCCTGACTATCAAAACGGTCACGGACGGGCACTTTCTTGGAGAAAAAACCTAAATGTCCGCCCGTTTTGTCCGGATGTCTGAGTGGACACTTAGGACTTGTGCTCGTTCCGCCTGGACCAGTTGAATGTACCTCATGGCCATTACAAAAAATGTACTTATATCGGATTCGTGCAAGCCGTTACAAATAACTCATTACTAATGGGCAACATTTTTGTAGTGTAAGTCAATAATGTTGGAAGAAATTCCAATATATGTGGGCTCACATTTGTATAGACATGTGTATGGCTATCTCAGTAAATTGTCAAGTCGTAAAGTGGTCTAATATGGATTGACTTGACTAGTAGGTATCAAAGTGTCATGGAATAAACGTGTAGAGACCATTAAGTGATTTCTAATTTGATGAGGGGCCAAATTAGAAATAAACATTTGGGCTTCTTCCCTAATCTCTATATTTTGGTTAAGTGTGAAATCCCTTCATCACAAGAGAGGTTCTAAAGGAAGAAGAACTAAGTGGAAGATCAACCCTACCCAACCATCTTCAAGCTATGGATCAAGGTACGCTTCCGTGATTAAGTTTAATCTCTTTGAATCTTGTGGAGAGCATGTCTAGTTTATATTATACATGGCATATTACATGGTGGTTTTGTATTTGACTATATGCATGTATAAGGTTAAATATTCCAACAATTGGTATCTAGAGCCACTCCAATTTTAAGGTTCATTGAGAAATTTAGGAGTCTATGTTATTTGATTTATCTTTTGAATATATATCAAGGTTTTGTTATGTCTAAAACTTGGGTTATCATGATCTTCCATGAAAATTAAGTTCGGATAATTTGTAGATAGGTTATTTTGACATATAGTTTATATTATATCATGTGATTTGGTTCCATTTCAATGTTTAAGGATCAAAGTTTTGATATAAAAATGAAACATAATGATCTTACATATTTGGATTGAAAGTTTTATAGACACAATGAATTTAGTATAAACACATGTTTTTAAAATTTTGATATTGATTTAAATCTTTGATTTATCAAAATTATGTGGAAACATATTGGATTAAACACATTATTTGTCAAATTTTGGTATTAGATTAAACTATTATTTATCAAAATTTGGATCAAGATTTTCTTTTATGGATTAAGTTCCTGTTTTTTTTTTAAATAAAAAAAAAACAAGAACAAAAAGAAAATTAAGGTTGTTTTAATTCCCCACTTAAAGTGGGGAACTAAAACAACATCCCACTTGATGTGGGGTGCGTTACTAAGCATCCCCACTTTAAAGTGGGGCTACTGTTAGTAACGGCCCACTTTAAAGTGGGGATGGAAAGTGCCCATGTTCCTTATTAATTGGAACGTGGGCAGTCCAGTCAGTTGGTCTGACCAGACCAACTGACTGGTCAGCCAGAAATTTGACTCAGACGAGTCAGTCAGACCTGACTCAGATCTGACTCGATCGAGTCAGACAGTGCTGACTCGACCGAGTCAGACAGTTCTGACTCAGATCTGACTCGATCGAGTCAGACAGATCTGAGTCAGATAGATCCGAGTCAGACAGATCTGAGTCAGACATATCATTTAGTGTGTTAGATTGGTCTGACTTATTGAGTCAGACAGATCTGACTGGGTCAATTACAGACCTAATTAAGGTTCTTTTTGGATATTTATTTTGTAAAATTTAAACAACTGATAACTGATACATCCCTCAAATAATATCTGACATTTGATAGAACTAATTGAAGTAAAATGTCGCCAAAGTGACCTCTTTTATGTAGATTAGTTCAATGACAATGTTAGAGTAGGTCGTGAGTATTCATGCGGGTATTAAGTCGACCCGAAGGTAGTTTAATATTTGGCCGAAATACATATACACACCTGCGGTGATAAATGTGAGATGATTGTAAGGTGTCCATGTGAATAATGAGTTGGTCTAAAGATAAACTCATTGTTTGACAGGATTTATCGTCTATATTTGATTACTGCAACAGAGATACCACTTACAAATTAGTATTACTGTTCAAAGACTTGATGCTAATGTTGTGTTCGGTATTCTGCTATGTATCTAGTTATTGTTTAAATTTTAAATCTCACTTTAGTTATGATGTGAACATGTAAATTTATTATGTCTATTCTCTGTGTAGTTGCTGCAAATATACCAATGAATGCTAACAACATTCCCATTCTCAATGGGAATAACTTTAAGGGCTGGAAAGAGAGCGTTCTGATCGTTCTGGGCTGCATGGATCTGGATCTTGCACTTAGGGTGCCCGTCCCTCTTACGGATGATAGTTCTCCTGATGAAAGGAGACACTATGAGAGGTGGGATCGCTCCAATCGCATGAGTCTCATGATCATTAAGCGCAGCATTCCAGAAGCTTTTCGAGGCGCAATCTCTGCTGAGGTAACTAAGGCCATTGATTTCCTTACCGAAATCGAAAAAAGGTATGAAAAGAACGATAAGGCAAAAACAGGAACGCTTTTGGCGAACCTGACTTCTATGAGGTATAAAGGCAATGGAAACATAAGGGAGTACATCATGAAGATCTCTCATATAGCTTCCAAACTTAAGGCACTGAAGCTTGAGCTGTCTGAGGACTTACTCGTGCATTTGGTAATGAATTCTCTTCCTGCACAATTTGGTCAATTTAAGATCAGTTACAACTGCCAGAAGGAGAAGTGGACTCTTAATGAGCTCATTTCAAATTGTGTGCAAGAAGAGGAAAGAGTGAAGCATGAGAAATCTGAAAGTGCTCATTTGGCCTGTACCTCAAAAGGGAAGGGCAAGAAAAGGAATAAGGATAATGAAGCTGCTATGGGTCCAGAACAAAAGAAACCTAAGGAAGAAAATGGTTGTTTCTTTTGTGGAAAACCTGGGCATGTAAAGAAAGAATGTACGAAGTATGCTACTTGGCGTGCCAAGAAGGGTATGTTCTTTGCTTTGGTCTGTTCTGAAGTTAATTTATCTTCAGTACCTAGAAACACGTGGTGGTTAGATTCAGGTGCATCTACTCACATTAGTGATTCTATGCAGGGTTGTCTGAGCTACCGAAAGCCAATTGATGGTGAAAGATACATCTATGTGGGAGACGGGCAGGCGGTAGAGGTCGAGGCAATAGGTCATTTCAGGATATTATTAGGAACTGGATTTTATTTGGATTTGAAAGACACTTTGTGTTGGTCTGTTCTGAAGGTAATTTATCTTCAGTACCTAGAAACACGTGGTGGTTAGATTCAGGTGCATCTACTCACATTAGTGATTCTATGCAGGGTTGTCTGAGCTACCGAAAACCAATTGATGGTGAAAGATACATCTATGTGGGAGACGGGCAGGCGGTAGAGGTCGAGGAAATAGGTCATTTCAGGATATTATCAGGAACTGGATTTTATTTGGATTTGAAAGACACTTTTGTTGTACCGTCATTCAGACGGAATTTGGTTTCAGTTTCAGTTTTGGACAAATCCGGTTATCATTGTTCATTTGGAAACAATCAGTTTAGTCTTTCTTTAAATTCAAATAATTGTGGTACTGGTTCTCTAAGTGCTTATGATAAGCTATACTTGCTTGACACTATTGACTCATATAATGAAACCTTGCACGTCGAAACACGGGGGGAAAAGAAAGATTACTGAAGTGAATTCAGCAAAATTATGGCATAAGCGTTTGGGTCATATATCTAAAAATAGACTCAAAGGGTTGGTGTTAGAAGGTATTTTGGATTCACTTGACTTCTCAGACTTAGATGTCTGTGTAGAGTCCATAAAAGGCAAACAGACCAAACAGAAGAGATTAGGTGCCACTCGAGCTTCAGGCGTCTTAGAATTGATCTATACTGATATATGTGGGCCATTCCCTTCGGCTTCTTGGAATGGTCAACAATATTTCATATCATTCATAGATGATTTCTCTCGATATGGTTACTTATATCTCATTCATGAAAAGTCTGATTCCTTAGACGTGTTTAGAGCTTTTAAAGCTGAAGTTGGAAATCAACTCAATGCAAAAATAAAATTCGTTAGCTCTGATCGTGGTGGTGAATACTACGGCAGATATGACGGTTCAGGTGAACAACGTCAAGGGCCATTTGCTAACTTCCTAGAGGAATGCGGAATCGTTCCACAGTACACCATGCCAGGTTCTCCTAACATGAATGGTGTAGCTGAACGGCGAAATCGTACTCTTAAGGATATGGTAAGGAGTATGATCAATCATTCTACCTTACCAGAGTCACTCTGGGGAGAAACATTAAAGACAGCAACTTACATCTTTAATAGAGTACCATCTAAAGCAGTTGCTAAAACACCTTATGAACTTTGGACTGGGCGAAAGCCAAGTCTAAAGCATTTACATATTTGGGGATGTCCATCTGAGGCAAGGCTTTATAGGCCGAATGAAAAGAAGTTGGACTCCAAAACAATAAGCAACTACTTTATTGGATACTCAGAGCGATCTAGGGGCTACAAATTTTATGATCCCATAAGAAAGTCTATTTTTGAGACGGGAACTGCAGTATTTTTTGAGGATGTTGAGTTTGGGGGGAGAAATAAGGTTAGAGACATTATCTTTGAGGAGGAATCGATTGTGATCCCTACTACTACATCTGACAATGTACCAATCTTCATGCGTACGATTGTCGAAGAAGGAGATTTGGAACCCTTAGAAGACAATGTTGAACAACTCCCCACTCCAGTTCAGGAAGTTGTTCCTGAAGGACAAACTCAACAACCTCAAGAGGAAGTGCCATCAAGGAGATCCAACAGAGATAGGAGAAGTGCTATTTCGGATGATTACGTAGTATATCTTCAAGAACATGAGGACACTGGTGGATCAACGCCATGAATGAAGAATACAAATCAATGCAAGACAATCAAGTTTGGGATCTTGTCCCATTACCTGAAAGTAAGAAACCCATTGGTTGCAAATGGATTTTTAAAACCAAAAGAGATTCGAAAGGTAATGTGGAGAGATATAAGGCTCATCTTGTGGCTAAAGGCTTCACTCAAAAGGGAGGCGTGGAATATAAAGAGACTTTCTCTCCATTTTATTGGAAAGACTCTTTTAGGATAATTATGGCGCTTGTAGCACATATTGATCTTGAGTTACATCAAATGGATGTCAAAACGGTGTTTCTCAATGGAGACATTGATGAAATAATATATATGGTGCAACCCAAAAACTTTGTATATGGTGATCCAAAGAATATGGTTTGCAAATTAAAGAAATCCATCTATGGGCTCAAACAGGCTTCCCGTCGGTGGTACTACAAATTTCAACAAGTTGGAGTCTCATTTGGTTTTGAGACAAATATTGTTGAGGATTGTGTGTATCACAAGTTCAGTGGGAGTAGTTTTGTATTCCTGGTTTTGTATGTCGAAACCAGGAAACACCCAAGTCGCTTAAAGAGACAAATTTAGTCTAAATCAGTGCCCTCAAACCAATCTAGAAATTAATGAAATGCAACAGATTCCTCATGCTTCAGCAGTTGAGAGTCTAATGTATGCTCAAGTTTGTATACGTCCAGATATAGCATTCATTGTTGGTATGTTAGGCAAATATTTAAGTAATCCTGGAATGGATCACTGGAAAGCAGCCAAAAGGGTTTTCAGATACTAACCGAGAAATAAAGATTATATGCTCACATACAAGAAGTCGGATCCTCTGGGAGATCATAAAGCATTTCATTCCGACTATAGTAGATGCAAATAATTACAAAATCAGTATAAGGCTACATTCGTTTATTTACTGAAAGAGCTATGTTAGGAAGAGTGTTAATTAAACACTCATAGCTTCTTTTGGATCATGTAATAGAACTTGTAGCAGTTTTAAGACATCCAATTTTGGATTAGGATTGCAGTATTTTGTCACTAAAAATGTCATTCTAAGGGTATTAAAATACCATTAAAGTCATATTGTGACAATTGTTTTGCATCTGTTTCATATTAACAACAATGAGAACTAAAATATAAAGTTCTCGGTTGTGAATAAAAGAACATAGAGTGGGTTTCTTATAGAGCATATTAAGACAAACTCCATTATTGCGGATCCGCTAACTTAGGGATTAACACCGAAGGTGTTTAATGAGAACATTGTTCTTATTGGTGTTATATCACTATATGGTAATAAGGTTTAGTGGGAGTTTGTACACATATGGTTTGGTGTTATTTAGACATTGCTCTATGTTTTAGATATTTTCTGCAGAAATAAGGTATTCAGTTATTTTACACTCTGTGATATTATGTTAAGGTCGATCTCAATAAAGTTTCGGTAGGACTAGTTGGGAATAGGCCTGGTAAGATCACATTGCATGTAATTTCCATGCTACGCGTCCATGATTCATCTATGTCATTTGGTTATGTTGGTATGTGTGACTACTGATGGATTTAGTGACGATTGAATGTTACGAAAGTCCCTTTAATCCCATACTAGCACAACTGATGGACCAGATTGTTTGGGGTACCTAATATTTGATAGCACATTTTGAGCTCATAAGGATGTACACATATCTAGATAGCATATGTGGCCCAAGTGAGAGATTATTGGAAGAAATTCCAATATATGTGGGCTCACATATGTATCGACATGTGTATGGCTATCTCAGTAAATTGTCAAGTCGTAAAGTGGTCTAATATGGATTGACACGTGTAGAGACCATTAAGTGATTTCTAATTTGATGAGGGGCCAATTTAGAAATAAAAGTCTATAAATAAGAGTTATGGTCCCCATTTGGGCTTCTTCCCTAATCTCTATATTTTGGTTAAGTGTGAAATCCCTTCATCACAAGAGAGGTTCTAAAGGAAGAAGAACTAAGTGGAAGATCAACCCTACCCAACCATCTTCAAGCTATGGATCAAGGTACGCTTCCGTGATTAAGTTTAATCTCTTTGAATCTTGTGGAGAGCATGTCTAGTTTATATTATACATGGCATATTACATGGTGGTTTTGTATTTGACTATATGCATGTATAAGGTTAAATATTCCAAGATGGATTTCATCTCTACCGTGAATGGAACCTGTTATTTACAAATTTTTGGAGTAGATACACAGACAAGCAATTGTTGGCATCAACCAGGTTTGTTGAAAACCTACTCCTTTACCATAGGAAATTGTACTCAACCCCTTAATACTACATGAATACAATAAACAATTCGTCGAAGATAAAAACTGGTTGGTTTGAATCTTTGTTTTTTTAGGTTTGGCTTTATGATATCTTCAAGTTTAAATTTAGAACTTTGTTATACTTTTTGAAGTTAAATGGATCAAGAAACCTTTTCGATTGGTTTTGTTTTCGGGTTAGATTCAAATCTGAGCGAAAAAACTACCGGTTTAAAAAAATGATTTGTTCAATCTATTTCTGTTTTGTTTTATATATTTTTGATTTCGATTGATTTAATTTTTGTCTAACGATCTTGTCTTTTGATCGAATCTCGATCCAACCAGATATTTTTTTTAGTTTATAAAGCGAATTATTGAAATAAAAAAGTATTTTTGTATGACGAACAAGTATTTTTTTATGGAATTTTTGGGCTTATAGCCCAAAAAATGGGTCCTAATAGTAGATATAATCCTCTCTAATCCTATAAAGGGTTTTAAAACCAAAAAAATAATATAAATGGATATCTAGTCCATTTGGTCTCATCTAGAGAGAAAACACAAATCTCTAGAATAAATATTATTTCATAATCCCTAATCTAACCTTTCCATATTCTATAACTGTTTTACCTTCGAAATCTATGCATATTTTTTTCCATCTTTATCTCTCATATTTCTCTCCAATCATGTTTCTATTCAAAGTAAGGATATCTTCATTATTTTCAGTAACGGAAACTCTTTATTTGATCTCTCTAAAACCGATTCAATTGACAAACCTCCATTAAACTCAGAAAATCTTCTTCTTTTACATTATATTGCTGTCCAAATTCATCATTTATCAGGTTTAATACTTTCGAAATCTTTATAAACATCATTTAACAGATCTGTTTACTAATTCATTAACTTTGAATGTATAATGTTTATTTTTTCTCTCTAAAATTTTCATAACTGTTTAAGATCTTTATGTTCATTCCTTATTCAATGATTCCTTCAAAGTTATTATGTTATGTTTGCATCCAGTGATAATATCATATTTCTTTAGATCTATGTTTAATCTTCTGTTGTTTCTGATATTTCGTGAGATCAGATTAAACATCATCAATCGAATGTTTGATGTTTATTTTCTTTCTCTCTCTTAAAATTTTATTTATGTTTTTGATCTTGATGTTTAATCCTTCAACTCGAGTTTGACATTATTGCAATCAATCATCATAGCAGATATCTTTAGATTTGTAGTTTAAGCTTAATGATATTCTCATTTTTTTTTTCTTCAGATCTGGTTTTCAATCCGTACGGATTTATGAAACATTTGTTCTTTCATACGGTTACTCATAACGGAATTTACAGTACATGTACTTTATCGTAAATTACCATAATTTATAGTAAATTATGGGTAATTTATAGAACATTACTCATGCTTTAACACCTAAACAGTTCTCATTTCATTAGTAGAAATACTTCGCTTTACTATCAAATTTCGTGTACTTTGCAATAAAGTATATATAATTTACGTATATCTTCATGTTCTTACCATTATGTATATAATTTACGTATAAGTGCACATAAATTATGTATTATTTATTTGCCATTACATGTACTTTTCACTCAAAACAGTAGCCTTGATAAGTTTACCAAACTACTCAAAACCTTCAAATGTTGTCAAAATTTGACAAACATTATACATAATTTACGTAACTGTATATGTAGTTTATAATACAATATATGATTTTTTTTTTCTTTAATGTATGTGTATTTATGTGTGTAGATTTGATATACCAGATGAAATTTCAAAGAGAATCATCAAATCAAAGTGAGTCAACGAAACTAATGGAGAGTACATGGATGGGCACCATTTCTGAACCAGAGACGATTTTGTACTTTTTTTTCTGTAACAGAATGTAAAGGATGTGTAATGTAAAAGAAATTATGTGTAATGTAAAAGAAATTATGTGTAATTTATTGAACAAGACCCACATACATTTGATAAATTATGTTGTATACTTGACAAATGATGGTTTCCTCGTCATATATAATACATAATTTACCTATTTGTTTCATAATTTGTATTCTATGTGTATTTATGTATGAGTAAAACGAAAACATATGTTGCTTTAATGTTCCTAGAAAAATATACTATTTCCAAATCTGAAAGTTAAGTGAGAGAAAGTGATATATATGTTTTGTATATTAACCCCCAAATCACGCTAAATTGATCCTAGAAAATATACTATTTCTGAATCTGAAAGTTAAGTGAGAGAAAATTGATTTGAATCGAAAAAAATTTACATAGTAAGAGAGAAAAAATTGATTTGGTTTCCAAATCTGTAAAGAAAGAGAAAATTGATTTGGTTACGATTTGTTGTGAATTGATTTGGAAATAGATTTGCTTTCCAAAACGGTTAGAAGACAGAGATAAATAAATTTCGGATTTATACGTTAATTGCTTTAAATCCCCTAAATCACGCCCACATTAGAAACATTCCAAATTCACCCTGAAAAATTAAAAATCCCGTGATTTTTGTAGGAGGGACATGGACGGTAGTTATCTCATAAAGAATTGGTTATTATGTCCATAATGTAAAAGGACTAAATATCCATGTTCTGGGAAGATTGGATCATAAACCTTTTTTGAATATTATTTTGGTCTATATACCCACGGACCCCTTTTTTATGACAAACAAGTACCTACTTTACCTGGAGAACAAATGAACAAACAATTGTGTATTGGTGATGAATAGTAATATGTATTTACCAAAAAAAAAGACACTCTTAAGAAAATATATGAATAACATTTAAAAACAATGAACAGTAAAATAACGAAGTTCAAAAGACGGCGAAAGAAATGAAAATGGAAAGAAATTGTCATTTTTTAAAAATCAAATCACCAAATAAATATTTTTAGAACCATTTTGGATTTGGGTATTAAGGATTAAGATATAATTGTCATTTTATGGGTTTGTTGTTTTGTTTCTTTGGTAGTTTTATCTGTATTGGACTAGCCAATCATTTTGTAATTGTAATAGATTTTAGGCGGGGGAGCCATATGTAGGCTGGCACTTGCGGCAACTCTAACCATCCCTATTTGATCAGAAGGGTCCCTTTCATTATCAAACAAGTGGAATAATTTAGGTAGTAAGACATTGAGATGTTACTAGTAAACCCTTGTGGTCTCTTTATTAGTTTCCTTCAAAATTAAAAGAGTTTGACATGCCATTACGAATCAAACTTACTTGAACTTAAAAGAAAACCCTAAACTGAATTTAAATTGAAAGCTAGTAAAACCCTAATTCCCATATAAGTTATAAATAGACTTACCATCTCTTGTTCTTCAACATCATGAAGGTACTCCTGAATGAACGTTGTATACTTCGTCTCGTCTTCAAACACATTAGCCATAATATCACAAATTCGAAGATTTTAATGAACTTGGGAAGTTTTCACTAATTTTAACAAACCAATACCAAAAAGCTAAAAACCCTAAATTGACACCCTAGAAAAGAAATGCCCTAAGCCTTAGGTTAAGTAAAGAATTGCCAAAAACGAGCACCAAGTTGTCTGTGGTTGATACTTCTCTTGTTCTTCAACATCATGAAGGTACTCCTGAATTAACCGTTGATACTTCTCCAGAAAATATTGAATGGTCTTTATATTTAAAAACATGAATTTTTTTTTAGCCACATTAGGGTCTTGCCACAATGATAGTGTATAAGATCGAGAAATAAGGAATCACTTGTTGGATTGTGGTGAA
>BEHA01000356.1:365710-386299 GCA_002897215.1 Eschscholzia californica subsp. californica | reverse complement strand
TTTCTCTCTAATCTAGATTTCCAAAATCGGTTGTTTTTCGAAACCTAAACGTGAAAGGAATAAGTTGTGGCACTATTTTGCTTACGATTATTTCTTATTTACTATGTTATGGTTGTTTTTTTTGTTTACAGGGGTTTTTATGTTATAGTTTTGATGACTCTCTGTAACCTGTGATCAAAACCATAAACTTGAAATCTTAACATTAGGTTTTTAAATATGGAATTTATCAGATTTGAAACCCTATCTTGTGTTTTTTTTAGCATTTTACAGATTCTGGTAAATTCTCAAATTTGGTGAAAACTCAACCCTCAATTATCTGTAATTTAATATAATGTTTTAGATTTTTGTCTAGCATTTTGAAGATTCTAATAATACCTAATAATTGGTTACAACCTAACCCCCTTCTATATTATTTTGGTTAATTCTCAACTTGAAATTTATCTATTTGGTTTTTGTTATAGAATCTAGCAGATTTAAAACACTATCTTTGTTTTTTGGCTAACATTTTGCAGATTCTTACAAAATGGCCGTGAGATTAAAGCTTCTTGCCAAAAGTAATGTAGATGGAGGATCTTCAAATTCTGCGAAGGATCGTGCTTCACACACATCTGCAATGCGAATGAGTCCTTGAAAAAAAATTACACCGGCAAAGGGGCATATGGTCAAATCTCGAGGTAAAGAAGAGGAAAACCAAAGAAGATTGGGTATGGTGCAAATATAACTGTTAGAAAACCTAGTAATAGCGGTCAGCATTTGAAACTTTTGTTAGAGTTTTGTGATATCTTTGTAACTTTCTTTTATATTTGTAGCATTTGACAATTTTTAATGTTATATATTTTGTGCTTGTAGCAAACGGACTTGTCAGTAAGGCTTAACATGGGTGTTTTGATTGAAGTACCGATAGAAAAGAGAAAAATTAAGAAAAAAATTGGAAAAAATTCTAGTCTATTGTAGGGTTAGTTGGCAAATTCCTAGAAACACCAAAATAATGTTGAGGTTTTGTCCAAAATTCTACAAATATTATAAAGATGTTGACAAAATTGCTAGAAACACCATAGAAATGTTGACAAAATTCCTAGCACTAAACTAAAAGCAACAAGGTATTATAATTGTAAACAGAAAAACAAGATTATCATGATAAAACATAACGAAAATGTCTAAATTTTAAGTTTAAGAGCATCTAGCAAAGTTCTTAAGTTTAAGTTTTTATAAGTTGTTACCATATATTTATCAAGCCCTTTAAATGCATCAAAGACTCTAGTAGCATATTATTATTATTTTTTTTTTTTGTTGAACTAGTAGCATATTTTTGTATCTACTAATAACTGTGTAACCTTTATCTAAGAAAAATTCATTCTTTTACTATATAGATATCGTGCATGGGGCACTATCTTGATGTAGGTCTGTAAACGGTAGCTTATCAGATCGGATATCGGCATATCCGAATCCGATAAACTATCCGAATATCCGTATCCATCCGACGGATATTATTAATCAATATCCGACCGATAATATTAACGGATATCGGATAATATCCGATATCCGAAACTTTAACAAATTTTCAAATTTTTCCTTTGAATTTTTAACCATTAGATCTAAATGATAAATCTCAACCATACATTTTATATATCATTATGAATAAATTTAAATTTTTATTATTTTTTTATATTACTTATCGGATACAGATATTTATCAGATCGAATATTAGTGTATCTGTATCCGATATCCGATAAGCAGATATCCGATAAGGAATATCCGTATCCGATATCCGATATCCGAAATTTCGGATATTTTTTTAAAATTCGAACACGGATGCGGATCGGATGTCGAATATTCGGATATCCATTGACAAATATCTTGATGAGACGATTTTTTCACACCAACTGCAAACCCTATTTTTTTTTTTTCAGAACCCTGAAGTCTCTCAAGCTCAAACACATGAATTTTTTTTTAAAGTATCTATATGTTTATGAAAGGAAAAAGTCTAGTTTACTATGGATTTACACAATAATGTTTATGGCTTGTTAAAAATTCTACACATACTACAAAGATGTTAATAAAAGTTTTTGCACTTTACCAGTATTGTTCTAATTCATTACATAAAATCACGAAGGCATGATGAGTCAATCCTTTCGCCAAACCAATGAAAACATCTCTGAAGGCATAAATCCCACTCTCAAACTCATGACCTATGTAGGTGAGGATGTGGTCGCATGCAATTGGCTTAACTGTTTTCCTTTTAAAGTAAGAGGCAGAAAAATTTTGTTCACTGAAATTCATTCAATGATTGGATAACTATCCACAAAAAATTTAAAAGACTTAAGTATAATAAGACTAGAGAAATAGTAAAAAATTGGTTAACCTAATATAAGTAAGTCAGTAATTATACAAAATCATGTTGTTAGAATTAACACAATGGTAAAAAAATATTGAGTTTGTTTATCTAATCTGAGTAAGTCAGATAATATGCTCTACGTAATTGTATTCAAATGCTAGAATAATTTTCAAAATATTGTATGACTGATATAAATAAATAAGAAAATATGTTATAAATAAGGTGGGTGATTTTGGAAAAAAAAGAAAAGTATCCGGAGTGCAAAGACTTTCTTAAAAATTGGTCAACTTAGTTGATTCATTTTTTTTTTAATTGTTAGAGGGGATCCATTTTGAGTGAAAAAATTTTGCTTTCTTTTCTATTCTCCATATATAACTCTACCACCATTTTTTATCCGCTCCGACAATGGTCGCTGGCAAATGACCATCGTCGATGTCCTTCAAAATTTTTTATAATCTTTCTTCTCTTCATTCCACTGCCTTCAACCACCATTGTTTTTCTCTTTTTTCTCTCCTTTTCTCTCTTCCTCTTCTATCTTTCTCTTACTTGTAGCCGTTTTTCGGCGGAAAACGACACTGGTTTGGGTTCCCAAACCAGTGACTGGTTGCGGGAACCCCCAACCAGCGTAGTGGTTTGAGTTTCTCCCAAACCATTCGTATTTTGGGAGAACCCCAAACCACTAGTCGGATCTGGATTACAGATTTCCCCAAACCATAATACCGAGAGGGGGGGGGGGGTTGAGAGAAGAGGGATGAGTAGAGAGACAAATGGAGAGGAAGGGGTAGAGAGAACAAAGATAAATGGAGATTGTATTTTTATTGGAAGGAGAAAAAAGGAATAAGATAAAGAAAAAATCGTGGTGGTCGGAGTTAGATGTGGTGACTGAAGTTGGTGGTAAGAGATGAGGAAGAAGAAGATGATTTGTTTCCCTTTAAAATTTTGCACACCGGAAAATTCGTCAAAATTCACATCTTCCCTTTAAAATTTCCTACCCCGGATAATTTTCTTATTTCCCAAATCATCCACCTATCAATAATATGTGATGTTAGAATAAACAAAATGCTTGAAAAATATTTAAAAGTTTGTTCCTCAACTCTAAATGACTCCTCTCATCAAAAAAAAAAAACTCTAAATGACCCAGACACATGATATGTAAGAATAAATAAATGATATTCAAATTGTGTTAATCTGATCTCAGTACTTCAAAAAGCATTTTATACCTAAGTATGTTGTTGGAATCAATAAAATGTTAGATAAATCTTCAAAATTTTGTTCACTTACTCTAACTAAGTTGAGGCTGATGTCTTGCATATTATGTTGTTAGAATCAATAAAATACTAGAAAAATATACATCAGTTTACATGCATTTTCTATGAAAACAAGATTATAGAGTAATAGAAAGTCCATCCGTGTTACACCTAAGTATGTTGTTAGAAATAAAAAAAATGTCATAAAATCTTCTTAGATTTCAACAACATATATATAATGACTTCAGACTTGGGTCCCACCAAAAAATAAATTTTTGGACTCATTTCATATTTTATTTTGTGTTTAGAATCTTTATTGGTTTCTGAGTTGATATATGCCTAGTTCCCCCTATTTTCGGACCTTAGACCTAAACTTCATTTTCACTAGAGCAACGACATAGAAAGCGAAAAAGATAAAGCTCTTATAAGCGCCCCCAAATTATCTATAAACACTCCAAAACACGAAGCACTCTTGGTTTGTACAGGAAGTAGGTTTCCACCATGTCCTACAGATGCAACAAAACCCTTTTAGTTAACGTCAATAGATCACATAAGTAGATGAAGACGATGATAGTCAACTTTTTTATTTGGAAGATGAAAAAAACATAATATAACCAGTTAAGGGACTTTGAGATATTCTTATAAATATTTTGAGGAGATCTTGCAGAAGTTTACGAAAAAGTTGAAATTGAGTTTAAACTGCCTCTCACTTTTTCTCTCAATTATTGGTAAACGAGAAAGGTAGACAGATAATTATGGACACTAATAACCTTTTGTTTTGAGATGATTTACATGAAGTAGATTTTATATCTGCCGTTAGATGTAATTTTTATAAAACTTCAAATAAAAAGGAAAGTAAGACTTATCTCTTCGATGAATAACTGAGTTATTTTATTATAATAAGGTTGTAGGGGAATTCTATGACGCTCCCCTTCTATTGCTCTAGGCGCCCCTACGGCCAAATTTATGTGTCTAGTTATTACTAAAGGCGATTCCTCCTATCCAAATTTCGTCTGAGATTTATGTTAAAAGGAGGCGCTTTTTTGGTTTAATTGAGGGCCCTTGCAGAACTTCCCATTTATTAATTAGACGATGCTTGAGTTTGGTCTTTCCAACTGTGCACCCACCCCACTTGCCATGTACTCCCAAGACAGACTTTAGGCTGCTTGTAGCCGAAATTATTGTCGTTGTTTGTTTGCAACAAAAAAAAAAATCATTGTCGTCGAATGCTTCCGTTGCCAAATGAAATGTGTTTTTACAGTTAACCAGAACAAAAAAATAGCGAAAGATTGAGAATCTTAAGATAGTCCCAGACGTGAAAGTTTTGTAATTTAGATATCATAAAAAATAAGTTTGCCATAGTCATATAAACCAATGCACCAGTTAGGTATTCTATAAACAAAAAGATCAACCTACCGCCATCCCACCATAACAATTTGTGATGGCCTCAAATTACATTCCAAATCAAAATACCAAACCAAATAATCACCACTTCCAAATATGAACACAAAATATCATAGGCCTAGGGTGCACATTAGTAATGGCTCCTCATGGGGTCAAATTCCCACCAAACGATTTTAAAAATTGAAAAACAAGAGCTTTATGGTCTAATCTGACGGCTAATTACAATCTTTATCTATCTTTTTAAGTAATTCATTCTATTGTGGCAAATTCAGAGTCAGCAAATGATGAACGGTGGATTAGGTATCCACGTATTGAAAATAAAGCATTAGAATCAACCAATACGGTAGGTTTCGCCCGCCATATAAATTCCCATAAATCCTCGATTTCTTTCCTATTCTTTAACACTGAGAAAGAAAATAAATAGGAACAAGAACGTTCATTTTGATCCATAATCTGAATCCAACTTTGAAAGATTATTTCAATGGCAGAGAAGCATTTCAAGTACGTGATCGTCGGCGGTGGTGTTTCTGCTGTAACCTCTCTTTCTCTCTCTCTCTCTCTCTCTCTAGAACTGTCTATATCTCTCTTTGATCTTCAATTTGACTCGATCTGATTACATTTGGTTTAGTTGATTTTCAGATCTAGATTAGTTGATCTTTTGTTGTTTTTGTTAAATTCGTTTATGATTATCATGTTCTTGTTAATTGTTTGATTAAGTGTGTGGTTTAATTAACAGGGATATGCAGCTAGAGAGTTTGATAAACAAGGAGTTAAACCTGGTGAGCTTGCTCTGATTTCCAAGGAAGCGGTATAGATTCAAAACTTTCCTTATTAGGTTTTGATTTGAATGTTTGAATTGGAATTAGATGTTCTTAGCTTTATGTATAATACAGAAAGTTTAATTTGTTCAAGAGTTATAATTTTGATTTTGGGGAAATTTCAATCAGTAATTCATATTTCATCCATCTCTGTATACAATGGAATTTCAACAGTTCTAGAGATATAGTGTTAATTTTATAACCGTGTTGTGGGGTTGATGACAACAATATGGGGTTATTACTAACCCTTTTGAGTGAAATACAATAAGGCAAACTTGTCGGTGAAACTCTTATAGTACCACACAGAACTTTAGAGCTATGGGTTTTATTTGGTTTTTTGTTGATGGAATTTCCACAACTAGGTCTCCTTAATATGAGAGTTTCGACATTGTGCAAGTAACATAAGTTTTCTTGTTAATTTTCAGGTGGCTCCTTACGAGCGTCCAGCTCTTAGCAAGGCATACCTTTTCCCTGAGGGTAAGTTATGCAGTTACTTATTAGAGAATCACACAGATTTCAGAGAAACCGTGCCATTGTTCGTTACAACATCTTTTTAGAGTATTATTGCTCTTTTCATTTCATAAGATTCTAATGAAAACTTGATATTGTTCATTAACATAGAAAGTTGATTTAAATTCAATTTTGAGCTTTACGGCATCTTCAGTCTGTAAGCTCTAGTTATTAGTATTTCCTTATTTTGGTCTTCATAGGCATTATGTTTTTGCAAGAATTTGATGCACTCCTTATCCAGAAGTGCTTGTAGTTCTCTAAATGAGGAAGAATCCTTTTCATTTAGCACCTGGGAATAGATAGTCTTGTTATTTACGTATTAATGAAAATAACGAGTGACACTATTCGACTTGTATGTGCCATTTGACTCCAATGTGGTATATTGATTTATTTTGTGCTACTATTTGGTGAAGTTTCATGAGTCACTAAGTTCCTCCTGTGTTTGCTGAGGTGACTTACATTAAGGTTAATTTTGCAGCTCCTGCAAGACTACCAGGATTTCATGTCTGTGTTGGGAGTGGAGGCGAGAGGCTACTTCCTGAGTGGTACACTGAGAAAGGTGATGCCCTTTTGCTCTCATTATGTCTGGATTCAAATTATTGTTTGAGATGAAAGTAAAGCTATTTAGTCTAGGACGCAGTTACTTTCTGTCACTTGCAACTTAGCAGGCATCTTCCATGTTTCACTATTTGTCTAGTCTTTTCAGAAGAACCCATCGGTTTAGTACAAAATGTTGCTTCTAAGTAAATATGAGCGTTGACCGATGTGTTCTTTGCAGGCATAGAATTGATCCTTAACACTGAAATAGTGAAAGCTGATCTTGCTTCGAAGACCCTAACAAGTGCAGCTGGAGAAACCTTCAAGTATGATGTATTGGTCATTGCAACAGGTTCCACAGTAAGTTTAATCTCTCTAGATTATCATATTTATGCATTTTCCTGTGAAATATATGGAATTTTTACGCTTTGAAGTTACTATAGAATCATATATATTCTTAAAGAAAGATAGTCCAAGTGACACCTGACAATATTTTTCTTATTTTACCATTCTCCTTCTCCTCCCATGGATAGTTAGTTTCTTGTTTACTATTTTGCAGGTCATTAGGTTGACTGATTTTGGAGTTCAAGGAGCTGATGCTAAGAACATCTATTATTTGAGAGAAATCGATGATGCTGACAAGCTTATAGAGGCAATTAAGGCAAAGAAGAATGGAAAAGCTGTAATTGTTGGAGGAGGATACATCGGACTTGAGCTTGGAGCCGTTCTGCAAATCAACAATTTGGATGTTACTATGGTCTACCCGGAGCCATGGTGCAGTAAGTTGCAATTAATCACTAACTCTAAGTTTGGTCGCTAAGTTTTTGTCTTCAAAATGTCTCAATATCCAGAACAAAATGTCAAAAGTCTTTGCTAAAAATCTGACAGTGTATGTAGAGGCCTTGTGAACTATGTTCTCGATTTAGACATACTATTTCTTCATAAGTGAAGTCGGAGCATGAAAACCAAAACTTAAAGCTTGTATGAAAGTTATTAAACTATGACAAACCATTGAAGAACTTTCTGTATTCCCTAGAGTATCTTAAAATAGATGTTTTTTTTTTTTCTGTCGGACATGTTTGATTCTCCTCGTTTACGTAAATTTGTTATTTTAAGTTATTGACTAGACCACTATTTTACTGCAGTGCCTCGACTTTTTACATCTGAAATAGCCGCCTTCTATGAAGGCTATTATGCTAACAAGGGAATCAAAATTGTTAAGGGAACTGTTGCTGTTGGGTTTGACTCTGATTCTAATGGAGAGGTAGTTACCCAGCATCCAATCACTTTAGACTAAAAGTATTAACCAATACCCTTTTACAGTGTTTTATGAGAAATGTTTCTTGTTTCTAGGTCAAGGCTGTAAAATTGAAGGATGGAAGAGTCCTGGATGCTGACATTGTAGTCGTTGGTGTTGGTGGAAGACCACTAACAACACTATTCAAGGGCCAGGTTGAAGAAGAGAAAGGTGGAATCAAGGTCAGTGTAATGATTCATTTCAATATATTCTGGTTTGGAATACTTTGGTACGATATGATAAGTTATTACAAGCATACAATTTTCCGTACTGATTGTTAGCGTTCATTGTTTGAGCAAAATTTCTCCTTGCTACCTCTGTTTTGGTATTGTTCTTAAGTTTTATGATGTTATTAGTTTAGTAGCTAGGTGTGTCCAAATGGGCAAGCCTTCCAAAGTAGTAAGGTGGTGGAAGGCTGAACTCTGGGTGTTTAATTGCCCATAAGCTCCATGGATCCCTGAAACTCTCTGGACTCGTTTAGGGAACTCCTGCTATTTTTTCTCCTCTTATATTTCAACTAGAAACGATCTTAGTTTGGTACACTTAAATACACCTAAACTCCGACACCTGGAACTTTTACTTCTTCCAACTTCCGATACATTTTTGCATCACCGTTTCATGAACCGGAGTACACAAAAGAGAAATCTAGACTGATAACTTGTCTACATCCACGAAACAAGATTGGACTTACCAAGCTTCACCTGTGCATCCTATACGTGTTTCCATAAAAAACTTCCAACTTATTTTATCATTTATTTAACACAGTCTTCTTTAACGCTGTTGTCTCAGACTCTCAAAACTTCAGAAGTTGAAACTTTCCTGCTTTAAACTCTTCCTTTTGAACTGCAGACTGATTCATTCTTCAAAACAAGCGTTCCAGACGTGTATGCTGTTGGTGATGTAGCCACATTCCCACTGAAATTATACAATGAAATAAGGAGAGTAGAGCATGTGGACCACGCCAGGAAGTCGGCAGAACAAGCTGTTAAGGTAAGAATTTCCTTTTCATGAGAACTTCGCCATACTCTATTTCTCTTCAAAAGAACTACAGAATCTCATATCCAGTTTGATTCACGCTTTAACATATGATGTTGTCTATAACCAGGCTATCAAGGCAGCTGAAGAAGGCAAGACGACTGAAGTATATGACTACCTCCCGTACTTCTATTCTCGTTCATTTGATCTATCATGGCAGTTTTACGGAGACAATGTGGGAGAAACCGTACTATTCGGGGACAATGATCCTGCATCAGCAAAACCAAAGTTTGGTACATACTGGATCAAAGAAGGGAAGGTAGTTGGAGCTTTCCTTGAGGGCGGAACAGCTGAAGAAAACAAGGCATTAGCTAAAGTTGCAAGGGTTCAACCTTTAGTTGCGAATGTGGATCAACTAACTAAAGAAGGTATCACTTTTGCACTTCAGATTTGAGAAGTCAAAATTTGGGAAGAATTGGGAGAAACGAGATCACACGATATATGTGTTCAATAAAGGGGATATTATTTCTTGTTTTTGATTGTCATTATTAGACATGAACCTGAGTCATGATACAAAAACAGGTAATTTGCTTATAGAGATGCAACAAAATTCTACATAATGGGTTTATGATAGTTCTTAATCGTTTTAAACACATGAAATTAGACTGAATACCCATTTCGTGTTGGCTTTGGTTAATAAAACATGCTGATATGTTTTTTGCAAGCAAGCATGCTTGTGCGAAATATGTTATTTTTCCCAAACGTGTGAAAACATGGGAAAATATGTCTTACTTTTTCAAAACTTGTGAAAGCGTGGGCAAATATATGATAACCTTACCTAGAGAGCTAAAAGCTAAACAATTGATAGATTTTCTTGACGAAGAACCTTTTTAACATACATTAAGTTACAAAATTCCAAACGACAATAACCTTAACTGCATCCGTCTAATGTGATATTGTAGTAAGAAGAGCAAGTTTTACATAGCTAGACATTCGACCTCTAATATTGTTATGAATTTATAGATATGTGATCTTTTAACCGATTTGATTATTTTCCTCAAACCAACTCAAGTCATCAAGAGATCCAACCAAGTACAAGTGATGCAAATACCCGAAATTGAAAAATGACGTACAAACTCCCCTCCAGTGATTGGTACTGTACAAGTATATGAGAATAACACCCATCTTTCACAAAAGGTTGGTGATTTTGTGCAGGTTAAAGGGTATCCAAGATGTGGGGAGAAAATCAGATTTACCACATCTTGGATGTCCCCACTACCTCTTCTTTTGTTCATGCAGGAGAAAGGTGGCCAATATCGTTTCTCCTCTTCCTCTCTTTTTCTCTTCCTCTATCTCTTTTACCTTTTTGTGGTCAAACTTTCACTCTATTCTCACAAGGAAAGATTACCGTTGCTAAAACCCCTTCATCTCAAACAAAGAGAAGATTTTAGATGGAACCCAATAACTCTTTGAGGTGGTTTTCAGTGGAATCCTCTTCAAAATTTTAAACCTTGCCCCCACGGCGATGGCAACCTAAAATTTTCCCCCTTCGCCTAAGAACAGGGTTCGGTTCCAGTAGAATCCTCTTCGAAATTTCGAACCTTCGACCGAGGGTTTCGTGGTGTTGAGGGTGTCACCCGTAGGCCCATGGCGATGGCAACCTAAAATCTCCCCCCTTTGCCTAAGAAAAGGGTTCGTGGTGTTGAGGGTGTCACCTGTAGGCCCATGGCGATGGCAACCTGAAAAGGGTTTGGAGGTGCCCTTTCCTTGACGGGAAACAGAGAGCTGTGAAGATAGTGGATCCTCTCCCCTCATGACCAATTGGTTTCGAATTCGATGACCACAAACCTCACAAGAGCAAACACAAGAAGAGATAGATTGATAGACTAAAAATATGAGAAAGGCTAGACAAAAAAATGAGTACGAAGTGAGTTTGAGAGCAAAGAGAAAGAATGTGGTGGTGGTGGGGAATAGTAAGAAAAATTCTTACTGCTGGCGGGGGCTCACCGATCACCCAAGATTTCGGGTTTAAGATTTAAAAATTATGCCCTACCTTCCGTCAGATGTGATCTCCATAAAAATCTCAACAAAAATGAATTGCCAGACTTATACTTTACATAACCGACCGACACGTTCGTATATAGAGGATGCCCCACCTTCCACAAAATATCCAACAGATAAACTAGAGAATTGGGCCTCCCTCAGTGACAAGCTTGTCAAACTCTGGTCACTCAAATTACCATGAAAACCAACAAAAAAGAGATGAAGAACTTAGATAAAAACAAACAGAGATCAACCATGAACAAACTTGCTAGTATTGTACCCAACAAAACTTTCAATTATCTCCTACATGCTCACAACAGATGAAATAAACTAGCAAAACAAACATAAAAACTTCTAAATTTAAATAATAGTCTTCAAACACTGATATGTAGAACTTAACCAGAGGAGACGAAACTTCATATCTTCCAAATAGCATCCCAATAGCTTAGTCAAAGAGACTGAAACCCATGTCCTGAAACCAGAGAAAAATTCAGAATCAGATAATAAATAAAATCACGATCAAATCTTCCAGGTAATTTAGTCAGATAAGTTAAATGCATGAAGTCATAGAACAATCCTTACATCATCGGACTCTTCTTTCTCTTCAACCTTCTCTTCTTTCTTTTGCTCAGCTGCAGCTGGTGCTGCACCACCACCACCAGAGGCGGAAACTGCTATGGCACCACCACCACCACCACCAGAAGGAACTGAAGCTAACTTCTCCCTTCCAGATGCAATAAGCTCTGTTATATCCTTCCCCTTAACTTCAGCAAGTAGGAGAGCAATTCTCTCATCATCAGCTTCAGCTCCAACTGCAAAAACAAAATCAAACGTTTAAATTTCAACATATCTCTAAGAATTGCTCAATTGAACTTTATCTACATATGATCATTGCTGAACTCCATGACCCATCATTACTCAATCAATAAATCCCAAGAAACAGTTTTATTCGGTAACCTAGAAAACTATGAAAAATAGAGAAAATCCACAACCACAATAAACGAAGTAGGCAAACATTATAGATCACAATCATGGATACACGTCGCTTCGTTGTTCTGATTAAAACCCTAATAAGATATGCAACTAAAGAAATGAAACTCGATCTATATAAGATAATAGACTTAGAACTTAGAAGCAACACAATCCAAGAGAAAGGTGCAAACTTTAACAACAACAGAATGAATACAGAAGAACGAGAAACCAAAAAACCCTAGTGTATCAAGAGATGAATAAAAGTAAAAGAAAACCCTAAAACTTTTATACATACCAATTTAAGTCTATAAATGAGATTAACAATCTAATATCAGAAATTTTAAAGCAAGAAAGATGGGTAAACATAAAAGAAGAAAAGGGGTGGTAGTGATGATACCTGATGCAAGGATGGATTTGATATCCTCAGCGGTTGGGTTTGTGTTTCCTCCCAAAATGGCGAGCAAGTAAGCGGCGATAATCTTCATTTCTGCTAAAAACTAGTAAGAAGATAAATTTTCTCAGTTTCTAAACCTGAATAGAGTAAGTATATGAAGAGAGAGAGAGAGAGAGAGTTACCTTGAGATCTTTAGATCTGAAGAAGGAAACGCACGGCTTGAATGAGAACGAAGGAGTAAAAATGAGAAGTTAGGGTTTATAAAAGAGGATGAGGGAGGGGATAGAGAAGAGTCACCTGATGCCCCGGGCCTCTAGTCTAGGGTTTCCATGTTATGGCCTTGATATTTCCACCCAACTTCACCCACGTAATTTTCTACTGATTCGTTAATTCAACCCAACGGAATATTATACTCGATCAGATAGGATTCCTCCAACTCAACAAAAAAAAATAGGATTCCTCCTAAGCGGAGAAGTTTCAAATAAGGGTCTGTTTGATACGTGAGAAAGTATGTGGATGAGAAAACCAACCTTTTCTAATGGGTAAGAAAATCAAGTATTTGAATGTGAAAATCAAGTATTTGAATGTGAAAATCAAATTTCAAATGTTTGGAAAGGATGTTAGAAAATAAAGGTGCCTTTAGAAAATGATATAATAAGTGGACTTTTAGGTTGGGCCTTAATCATTTTTGCCCTCTATCATCTTCTCTACCCCAATCAACAAAGATGGAGAGAGAGAGAGAGATCGTTAGAGAGAGAGGGAGAAATCGGCTGGGAGAAATCGTTGGAGAGAGGAAAGATCGTTGGAAAGAGGGAGAGATCGTTAGAAAGAGGGAGAATTCGGTTGGGAGAGAGGGAGTTCAGATCGATAGATCTATAGAGAGTTAGGTTTTGTATTCTCCTCTTCCCCAAAATGGATTTACTTCAGGTTTTCTGTTCTTCATTGATTTGGTGTTAGGTTTTGTAGGAAACAATACAAGAGGAGGAACACCAAACACAATTGTGGTTGCCATTCAACATTATATTAATTTGTGTTGATTGAAGAACGAAATTTGTTGTTGTTGATGTAGTTATACTTGTTTCATCCGTTAGGCGAAATTCGTGGATGAGATTTGTTGAACTCGATTAATGTAAAAAACTTGTGTTGATTTGTTGTAGTTGTTCTTGTGTGGGTGAGATTAAGTTCTTGTTGTTGCTCCAACTTTAAAACCCTAATTAGAAACTGCCAATGTCGGGAGGAGAAAAAGCGTGAGTTTTTTAGTGTGAGTGAGAAAATGGTTTGCACATAGGGAGAGTGGGCAAATATTCAGGACTCTTTACCCACTTTTTTTTCTCATAAGAAATGGTTTTTCTCATCCACTCAGTCCAATCAAACAGTGGAAAGTCCATTTTCTTACGAAAATCGACTTTCTTAGTCACTTTTAACATGTATCAAACAAACCCTAAGCTATAAACAAAACCAATTTGGATGCCTATATAGGCGCCCCACCTTTTTTTCTTACCGCCCGCTATTCATATGGGCACCACTTCTTCACTAATTTGTTTATAGGCGCCCCGCGTATTCTTTGGCTATTTCCCCTCTATTTGTTTTCACAATCTTTTCCACAACCTTTAGGCCATGTTTGGCGCGCGGGAATGGAATATTCCCGTAAGGTGATTCCTGGGAATCAGATTACTGTAGGTTGATGTTTGGTTTGACCAGGAATGAGAATTTGATTCCTGACATATTCCTCATTAGGTGTTTGGTTCGTATAGGAATAGGAATGCAAATATTTGTAAAAGTTCACTTTTACCCTTACTTAAATTACATGAAATACACATCAACGTTTTTTTAGCATAAAATATACACATCAACTTTGTTATATATTATAAATCAGTATTATTTTTTCAAATTCGTAGATATGAAGCAATAACACGATACATCAAAGGGTTAGAATTTAAAGATAATAAATAAATATCTTAATAATAGTTTATCTAAAATAAAATTTTGTTCGTAAACCTAAATAGAAATTTATCTAAAATTAAATTTTGTTCCTAAACATAAATAGTACTTATTAATACCAAATCCTACAAAAAAATAAAATTGGTAATTCAATATTTCGTTAAGGATATATTTGTCAATAAATATTAATATATGTGGTTCCGGGGGAATGGGATTCACAAACCCACCTCCCCTCTGGGTTTACTATTACCCCTTCTTTAAGGAAACACATTCCCGGGCCCACACTATTCCCGCAAGCCAAACAATGATCAGGAATGTGATTTCCGGAAATCACATTCCATTCCCACGCCATTCTCGCGCGCCAAACATGGCCTTAGATTTCTTCGTGCTTTTGAAAGTTAATAGTTCCTTCATTCAAGAGAGAGGTCAAAGAAAGGCTTCCCACGATCTCCATTTTTTTTATTAAAACTGGATCAAAAACCCTTACTTTTTTTATGATTTTATTTGTAATCCTAGTGTTTGAGAAGTTTTCGAAGTGGTTAAAACCTTGAAGTTTGGTTTAATTTTGAGTGATTTGAGTCTTTAGAGTGATATGTCAGTAATGAAATTTATAGCATCTCAAAATTTTAATTTCGAGAGTTTGGTTGCTCTCTCGGTCTGGACAATCCGACGAAAGAGTTCCTACTGACGTTTGTGGTCAAAGTGAATTGGCTGAAGCCAAGAACTCAAACAAAGCGTCTATAGCTAAAGAGTGACCCAACCAAAAGTATGGTAATTACTTTGACTCACATTAAAGGATTGGTAGTTGTAGTAAAAGTACTACCCCCAGCGGTGACTTCAGACTAAAACCACAATCAAATAGCTCACCTCTAAAAAATAACAAATCAAGCCCAACTTTGAATTATATTGGAAATAAAATCCAAAAGTTGAAAATACCATGTTACCCCCCTTGCACAAATGACATCCACTTATATCCCTCAAACAAATCCAGGACATTTTTTTCTTTCCCTCTTTTCACAAAAGGCGAGACAAGCCAACCACCCACCCATTCAAATCATAGAAAAGCTGACCCCGTTATTAAGGCAAAAATCAGACTTTCTCTCTCTTAATTTTCACAAAAAGATGACCCTGTTATTATGGAAAGAGTCATAGAAAATCAAAAAAAATTTCTGCATTGATGAAAATTTGTTTGCATATTCTGAATTGCTCTAAATTGGGTTTTATATGTTGTGATCATTTTTCAAAATTTTTTAACCAATCTGGTTGGATGCATTTTTGTGAATGGTATTAGTTCTTGTACAAATGTTCTTGATATATTTAAAAATGTTTAAGTATTTCATGGTTGCTCTTAATGTTGATAATTTTTCATGGATGCATTTTAAAATGTTTTAGTATTTTTGTGAATGGTATTAGTTCTTGTACAGATGTTCTCAATATATTTAAAAATGTTTTAGTATTTCATGGTTGCTCTTAATGTTGAAAATTTTTCATGGATGCATTTAGTGTTTTTCTTTCCCTCTTATATCCCAAAGCACTTTCCCCGCCATTTTCAATTTCTCTCTTTTTGCAGGAAAACGAGATAAACTCAACAATACAATCAATCATTAACCAGCTGACATTTAAAATTAAGTTTTTGATTTTCTCTCTCTTCATTTGTCTGAAAAGAAATGGTTGAACATAAAGTTATTTGTTGGGAACATTGTACAAAATGTTAAGAAAATTTTACAAAGTTGGACGAGCATTTTGTAAAATGTTTTAATATAGCTGTTAGGTGTCTTGATTTTGTAAATAACTTTAATTCTGAGAAAAGTTTTCAACACTTTTAAACATAAAGTTATTTGTTGGGACATTTTACAAAATATTTTATCTTGCACATTTTTAGATCTGAATAGACTATCAAAAGAATTTATGCCTACACTTATACCTATGTTGGTGGCAAAAGTAATAGTTGGATGAACATTTTGCAAAATGTTTTAGTATAGATGTTAGGTGTCTTGATTTTGTAAATAACTTAAGTTATGAGAGAATTTTCACAACACTTTTACACATAGAGTTATTTGCTGGGAACATTTTAGAAAATGTTTTATCTTTTAAATTTTTAGACCTGAATAAAATTTCAAATGAATTTATGACTACACTTATACCTATGTTAGTGGCAAAATTACTAGTTACATGAACATTTTGTAAAATATTCTAGTATAGATATTAGGTGTCTTGATTTTGTAAATAATTTTAGTATTGAGAAAATTTTGATAACACTTTTAAACATAGAGTTAATTGTTGAAAACATTTTACAAAATGTTTTACTTTTACATTTTTAGATCTGAATATAATTTTGAATGAATTTTTGTCTGCACTTATACCTCTGTTAGTGGCAAAAGTAGTAGTTAGATAAACATTTTGTAAAATGTTTTAGTATAAAAGTTGGGTGTCTTGATTATATAAATAACTTTAGTTCTGATGAATTTTTCACAACACTTTTAACATAAAGTTATTTGTTGGAAACATTTTACAAAATGTTTATTTTTTATCTTGTACATTTTTAGATTTGAATAAAGTTTCAAAGGAAGTTATGTCTGCACTTATACCTATGTCGAAGGCAAAAGTAGTAGTTAGATAAGTATTTTGTAAAATGTTTTACTATAAAAGTTATTTCAAAACTGAAGAAAATAATAATAGCAAATTTGATTTTGCTTCGAACAAACTGAGATAGTTGCAAACTAAATAGTAAAAGTCAAAATAACTACCCATTTCTACAAACATCTATATAACAAATGACATAGGTTTTGGTGCCATGTCATAACTTTGATTTATAAATCTCGGTCGTCCAATTTTTTTTTGTAAATCATGACCTTTCATTTTAAAGAGTCTTTGAAAAGATAGATATTTAATAGTCAAAATAACTACCCACTCCCTAGAAACTCTCTAACTCTTTTTCTCTCTCTCTCTTCCCCTATCTTCTCTCTTTAAATTCACACGATTCTCTCTTTATCTTTTCTCTTCTCTCTTCAGAAAACCCAATAAAATCTCTGTGCCCTACGGGCACGAGTTATACCCTAGTTTTATAAAATGTTTATCTAACTACTACTTTTGCAACCAACATGGGTATAAGTGTAGACATAATTTTATTTGAAAATCATCCCAGATCTAAAAAATATTGAAAAAAAAAAATCAACATTTTGTGGTCTACTCCCAACGAATACCTTAATGTTCAAAAATACTGAGAATAAATGAATATTTTAATAATTTGTTCCCAACAAATAAATTTATGTTTAAAAGTGCTATGAAAATTAATTCAGAACTAAACTTATTTACAAAATCAAGACACCTAACATCCATTCCAAAACATTTTACAAAATGCTTATCCAACTACTACTTTTGAAACCAACATAGGTATAAGCGCAGACATAAATTCATGTGAATCGAGACACACGCTGAACAATTCAAAAAAAAAAAAATCATGTGAAAAATCTATTTAGATCTAAAAATGTATAAGATAAAAAACAAACATTTCGTAAAATGATCCCAACGAATAACTTTATGTTTAAAAGTGTTGTGGAAAATTTGTAACTTGTGTGCTGAAAACATAACTACTTGTGCTCAAAACATACTTAAAAGTGTTTAAACCACTGGTCTTTTGTTTGTTAAAAATCAAGATCTGCTAAAAACGTAATTCTAGAGAGGGAAACCAAAAAATATATCTGAAACCATATTGCTCTATCCTTTTCCAAAAAAATAGATCCAAGAAATAGATCTGAAACGTAGTTAAGGTAACAATAATCAAAAATTGATGAATAAGATAAAAAATGTAAAAATGATATATCAAAAAGTTGAAAAAAATAAGAATGAATGAGGTATAAGAGGATGATTAGATAGAAAGGATGATTCGAGTTAAGAACATGAATCAAAATGTAGTTAGAGTAACAATAAAATATGTTGTTTAGATAGAATGAAAGATCCGAAAAATAGATATGAAAAGTAGTACTTAGAGATGATAAATGCCTCTTTAAAAACGATGAAGACGAATGTGGGTCTGTTTCGAGACAGAGATATGAAGCTCAAAAAAATGAAGAGAGAGAAAATATTTGCCTGATGAAATTTTAGAGAGAGAAAGTGTGGAAAAGATGAGTTTTATATAGAGAGAATGAAAATGAGAGGGAATCAGGAGTAGTTAATATATATAGGAGGGTATATAAGGGATTATGAAAATAGAGATGGTCCTAGAGATACGTATTTGAGTTGGATGTTGCCTAGAGATTTGTATTTGGGTTTGATTTAGAGACATTTTTGAATTTTGGGTTTTTAGTGGGTTATAAATACGGGCTGAGTTTTATTTAGGATTTGGGCCCATGTTTTGGGTTTTCAATCAAAATTTTCTCTAAAAAATTACACTTCCTTTCCTACTTCCTACCCACTTTTTTCCAAACATTCTCTAGTTGTTTGCTTATAAAGAAATTCTTAAAGTTCACTAAGCCTGAATCTTGTATCCACAATTAGAAACACATATTTTAGCTTCTCTTTCTTTTAAAACTTATAATTCTTTCACAACAATGTGTCATTATACAAATAGGTAAATTCGCCTATGTTGTTTGTGAATGTACACATCCTGAGAATACGAGCACTACCAACTAGGACTAGAAGCTAGTAGCCAATGTAGATACAAATGCCTAAATCCTCAAGACGAAAAACAAGAAGAAAAAGTACCTAAAGGAACAATTCTCAAGCTCGCCTGTATTCATCTCCACAGTCACCAATCACTTTGAGTAGATCTTTTCCTTTCTTGGTTACTTCCTGTATACTGCTTATATCATCTTCGTCAAGAGTGAGAGAGAAGACGGCATTTGCGTCATTTATGTGTTCTGAAAGACCAAGCCTGACGCCTACCATTGAACCAGCTACTGCTTGCTGCAGCAACGAAGCAAACCAAACCATAAGAATGAACCACAGTCACAATCTAGAGAGAGGCAAACAAATCTCTAAGATGATAACTAAGTGAGAAGATTACCTGGTCCAATACATATTTCACAGCCACAGTCGGTATTGACACCCCATGTTTAGTAGCTACCTTTTTTAACGTTTGAAGCAGAGCTTGAAATAGACTCCATCCTCCCCAGGCGTCTACCATCTGCGCCATTGAGGATAATCAACAAGGTAACATTCTCTTTAATTAAAAATTTATGTTTGTGATAGAAAACGAGAGATGTGTTGTTAAAAAGTGATGTACCCTTTTATACTTTTGGAGAGAAGGAGTATTTAGAGGAGGGCCGGCGAAAGGTATGTTTAAGTTGGTGTCGAGGAACTTCTCAGACAATAAACCACCCATTACAGTTCCATACGTGATGAGTTTAACTCCAGTAAGTTGACAAAGTTCCGCCATTCTCTGCTGAGGACGCATGTCAACAATAGAATGTTGCACCTAAAGAAGTCAGAAAGTAATTCAGTTGCCAAAAATGTGAAGATCAGCAACGCGAAGAGAAACCAAGCACTTCAGTTACACCTGAATACCTGATTGCTAACAACTGGAATCCCATTTTCCACGATTGTATGTAACCTTTCAGTATCAAAGTTTGTCAAAGCCACAGTCTTAATTTTATCTGCACATCTTCCCCCAAAAGTGAAATTCAATAAAACGTTGTAGCTTTAAGATCTTAATAATGGGAAAGAAATACAATCAAACTTACCTTCTTCCTTTAGATCAGTAAGATGCTTTAGTGCATCAAGGTAGCCTGGATTGGAATAATCCCACCTGTTTCGAGACGAAATAAAGCAATAACCATTAGGAGGAAAGAATAAGATCATTAGAAAGTTAAATCAAAAGTATTTTGGAGGTTTTCTTCTGTGAAATAAACAGTCTCAGAGATCCAGAAAGGAAATTTACATAGTATGACTAGAAACTCATTTCCCGCACTCATAAGAAGATAGCATGCTAGAAATATGAGGAACTTCAAAAATAAAATTCTTCACAAGTGTGATTACACTCAATTGGACATAGGACCTGTGGTCTTATTCAAACAAATAGAGACATGAAGGGAGAAGGTACCAATGAAACTGAAGCATATCCAGAGAAGCAACATCCATTCTTTTCCGCGAGACGTTTATGCACTCACGCACATAAC